>APFE031335605.1:0-21148 GCA_000404065.3 Pinus taeda
ATTTTAGGAAGCCTAAATTCCTTGGAGCATATCTATGGAACTATAGAAAACCAAGGTTTGAAATTTGAACAATGGGTATTGGAACTCATTTATTTATGTCCTCTAAGTTTCATGATTAGAAGCATTCTAGCAGAAAACGTATAGTGAAAATGTCATGCTAACATATTTGAGGTAGATTTAAGGTGTATTCAAAAAGTATAATTTCCTCAGAGAATATCTTTAAAATTATAGGGAAATAAGGTTTGAATTTTTAAATACAAGTACATGAGCATATTCGATCAATATCCTCCAAGTTACACATTTAGAAACAACCCAGAAGAAAAGTTATACTATAAATTATAAGATGACTCATTCAATCCATAAATCACATGTTTTTTTCCACCTTTAGGCTCCAAGAATCACCCTAACAATTATACCTTAGCTCCTTTTGTGACCTAAGATATCTTATTTCTTGGATTTTCCTCAAATGCACTCCTACGCCATTTATTTATAGTGCTTGTATGTTCACTTTATGGGGCCAACTTGTAAAATTGGTTAGGCGGACCTGGTTGTAATTGGTTGGGTCATACTAATAAATATTTCATATCACTTCATTCCTATGGAGTTAAAGTGAGTTCCATATACTATTGGAAATGTATTGAAATAGAATTTCAAGATATATATTTGATGCTCATATTTGAGCTATGAAATTATAGTAAAAAATTCTTCAAATATAGGGCATTTAAATTGAGCATCAAAAGTCCAAAACCAATATTTCCAACCATTTTCATTTTCCAATATTTATCTCAGACATAGGTAGTCTCCCCTTTTCTTTTACATCAACAATAATAATATTGCCAAAAATATCCCCTTTTTCATTCATGGTAACCCTTAGTTAATTCTGAAATAATATTGTAGAACACCCCTATATGAAATTATCCTTGTGCTTGTAACTCTTTCTCCTGTAACATCAATGGTAAAGGGATAATCCCACAGATCATGTTCTTTTCACTATTTTTAACTCTTATTCTATCTACAACACTTCTTGGTGTTTATAAGTCTTCCTTCATTCGCAGTTTCTCTTAGTGAACAAAGCTCTTCCTCTATTTGCAATTTTTCTTAGTAGTTGCAATTTATCCCTCTATCTACTATCTATCCTCATGTTTGCATGAATATTTTGGATATTAGTTCTTTAATTTCTCCCCCTGATATATAAAAAGAAAAACAATTACTTTATTTGATTTCTTATTTCTCCTTTGTTTGCAACTAGGTTCCCCCTGTCAAGGCTATGTTTATCTTTCCCTGCATGCAACATTTCCTCTTTTATTGTTCTACTCTTAAGACTCCTTCCACTATGCCTAAACTTCCTTTTACTTGTTCCTTTTGGGATCCCCCCCCTTGGGATTATGATTCCTTTTGTCTAGTATTTTTTCTTTGGGCATCAAAGGGTTGTTCCATCTAAATTTATGCTTCTCCTTATTTGAAACTCTCCACCTTTTGTTTCTATTTCCAAATGAATTTCACCATTCACTTCACTTTCATCTGCTAGTTCATATTCCACAAAATTTCCATTTCATCATCCTTCTCTTATAGATCACTCTCAAAAGTTCACATATTTTTAATGTTGCTTGAGGTGTTGTAGTCTCACACTTATATAATATTTGTCTTTTAATGATTAGATGTTAGGAATATTACTCCCATACTATATTTTTTCTTTCTTTTACTTGCTAACAATATTCTTGAACCTACTTTTCTCATTTCACATACTTTAAAATGGAATATGAGTTCATAATCTTGATCAACCATTTGACTTACACTCAATAAATTATGCTCTAGACCTTCAACAAACAAAACATTCCAAGTTTTTGTCCTTTGATCATGAAGACTGACTGTGCCTTTTCCAACTATCCTTCCCAAATCATTCTTTCCATGGGTGACATTACATCCTTTGACTTCCATTAGAGAGAGAAATTTGGTCAATCTCCTATGATATAGAGAGGAAAATTTGGTCCTATCTCCTATGATATGATTTGGGAAGGATAGTTGGAAAAGGCACGACCAGTCTTCATGATTGAAGGACAAAAAATTGGAGTGTTTTGTTTGTTGAAGGTCTAGAGCACAAACTATTGAGTGTAAGTCAAATGGTTGATCAAGTTTATGATCTCATATTACATTTTAAAGGATGTGAAATGAAAAAACTAGGCTCAAGAATATTGGTAGAAAATGAAATCAAGTCTCTAAACAATGCATATTCCCTCAGTGAGATTAAAAGAAAGAAAAAATATAGTATGGGAGTAATATCCCTAACATCTAACCAGTGAAAGATAAATATAAGATAAGTGAGAGGTTACAACACCTCAATAAACATTAAGAAGATGGGAACTTTTCAGAGTGAGCTATAGGAGAAGGATGGTGAAATGGAAATTTTGTGGAATATGAATTATTAATTGAAAGTGAAGTGAATAGTGAAATAAAAACAAAAGGGGGAGAGTTAAAAATAATGAGAAGCATCAATTTACATGGAACAACCCTTTGATTCCCAAAGAGTTAAGTTATAGACAAAAGTAATCATAAGCCCAAGGGGATAAATCCAAAAAGGAACAAGTAAAAGTAAGTTTACGCACAGTGGGAGGAGTCTTAAGAGTAGAACTATAGAAGAGGAAATATTGCATGAAGGGACATATAGACATAGCATTGGCAGGGGGGGCTAGTTGCAAACAAAGGAGAAATAATAAATCAAAGAAATTAATGGTTTTTCTATTTAGATGTTGAGGGGATAAATTAAAGAAAGAATATGCATAATATTCATGCAGACATTAGGAGAGATAGTAGATACAGGGAGCAGTTGCAACTACTAAGAGAAGTTCCAAATAGTGAAAGATATTTGTTCACTAAGATAAATTGTGAATAAAGGAAGAGCTACAAACACCAAGGAAGTGTTTCATATAGAAGAATAGTTACAAATAATGAAAATCACATGATTAGAGGGATTATCCCTTTTCCATTGATGTTAAATGGGGAAGAGTTACAAACACAAGGATAAATGAATATAGGGGTGTTCTACAATATTAGTTTAGAATTGACTAAGGGTTACCATGAATGAAAAAGGGGAGATTATTGGAAATATTATTATCGTTGATGTCAAAGACAAGGGGAGACTACATATGTCCAAGATAAAGATTTGAAAATGAAAATGGTTAGAAATATTGCTTTTGAAATTTTTATGCCCAATTTCGATACCCTATATTTGAAGAATTTTTTACTATAATTTCATAGCTCAAATATGAGCATCAGATATATATCTTGAAATCATATTTCAATACATTTCCAATAGAGTATGGAACTAGCTCTAAATCCATAGGAATGAGGAGATATGAAATATTTATCAGGGTGACCCAACCAAGTACAACCAAGTTCGTACAACTAGGTCCATCCAACGAATTTCACAAGTTGGCCCCATAAAGTGAACATATACACACTATAAATAAAGGGTATATTAGCTTATTGGAGGAGAATCCAAGCAAGAAGAGATTTTAGGTCACAAAAAATGAGCTAAGGAATAATTGTTAGGGCGATTCTTGGAGCTTAAAGGTGGAAGAAAACATGTGATTTATGGAGTAAATGAGTCGTCTTAGAATTTAAAATCTAACTTTTCTTCTGAGATGTTTTAGGTTGTGAAACCTGGAGGATATATATAGAATATACTCATGTACTTGTATTTAAAATTTCAAACACTATTTCTCTATAATTTTAGATATATGCTCTAAGGGAATTAGGCTTCCTAAATGCACCTTAAATCTCCTTCAAATAGGTTAGCATTGGATTTTCACTATAAGTATTCTCCTAGAATGCCTATAATCATGAAATTCAGAGGAAATAAATAAATGATTTCCAATACCCATGGTTCAAATTTTAAACCTCTGTTTGCTATAATTCCATAGATATTCTTGGAGGAATTTAGGCTTCCTAAATGCTGCCAAAATGTGCTTCAAACATGTTATCTTGGAATTTTCAATTGTAGTTATCCCTCCAGGATGTTTTATACCATGAAACTTGGAGTGTATAGATAAGATATTTTCATGTACCTATGGTTCAATTTCAGACCTTTGTTCACTATAACTACTGATATATGCTTTGAGGAATTTAGGCTTCCTAAATGCTCTTGAAACATGCTTCAAACAAGTTGACTTGGTTTTTTTCACTAAACTATGTTTCTGTGATGTTTTAAACTGTGAAATATGGAAGACATATAAAATATGTCCCAAGGTACCTATGGTAGAAATTTCAAACCTTTTTTCACCATATTTATGGATTTATTATCTAAGCAATTTATTGTTCTTGAATGCTCCTAAAACATTATTCAAATATGCCAATTTGGAATTTTGCTATAAATTTATTTCTAAGATATTTTGGGCTATGAAATAGGGATGAAATAGAGAATATACCTCTAGGTTGTTATGGTAGACGTTTCATAGCCATATTTGCAAAATTTTATATGTGGCATGTTGTTCAAGTTCACTCCCGGAAAGAAGCCAAAACCAACAAGTTTTCAAAGAAATAGACCTAATGAAGGAAGGAGAAACAAATAGACCTAGTGAAGGTCGAAGCTAATAATAAATTTGGTGAAGGAAAAAGAAACATCAAGACTTGGTGAAAGTAGAAGAAACTAATAAGCATTATGAAGGAGCAAGTTGAATTTGTGAAGTAGGTTAGTGCCTACTAATATTTGTAGCAATGAGGATTTGTGTCTCTATATGTTAGTGCCTACAAAGTAGTAGAGGATATTGGTGTCTCCTATAGGTTGTTTGCTACAAATCAAAAGAGGGGATATGTCTCTAGCATATATTGGTGCCTACAAAATAATAGAGGGAATTGGTGTCTCTTATAGGTTGGTGCCTACAAAGTAGCAGAGGGACTGGTCTCCTATAGGTTTTTTTGTACAAAGTAGTAGAGAGGATTGGTGTCCCTCGTAGGTTGGTTCCTACAAAACTATAGAGGGGATTTGTGTCTCCTATAGGTTGGTGCCTAGAAATTGATGTAATAGTAAGTTGGCATATATAAGGTTATTCATATAAATAACTTTTATAGTTTTCTCCCATAATGATTTCCACATAAATCTCATGTTACTTATTTAATTTATGGGAAATATGTTTCTGATGTTTTAATGGATTTAATAAGTAAAAATTGTCCTTATATTGATTCACTCCCCTTCTTAGTAAAATTGTAAATTTCAATAATATGTCTAAATTTTCATTCTCTTAGCAAGTATAAATTCTCGATTGCAATCATTAATTTTCTCTTGGATAAACATCACCATGCCTAATTATTCACTAAAGTAGACCTCTAATGTGGATATCAAAAATTCAAATGAAGAAACTAGACATTTAATAATACTATGTTCAACACATGTGAAAGAATTTATGATCTTGTTGTGATGCCCCTTTGTCACATATGTAGTCAAATTTGTCCTTTGCAAAGGCTAAGGGGTACTTCTTGGCATTGCAAAATATCCAATTCTCTTACGTTCATACCTTTCTATACATGTCCATCCTTTCAATTGGGATAAATCCATAATTATATAATTCAATTACAATAATCCTCTATGTCATGCTATTAAATGATTCATGAATTCATATATGATTGCACACGCTCATGTAGCAACATTAATTCATTTACATTTCTAGTTGTAAACTTAAACATGCAAAATAATTGAACAATCTAATAACCATTTCAAATCATGACATAGAAGCTTTAATTTAACATAATCATGTATATATCATCACACTTTTCATTTTGGGAATTCAACCATTAACTAGATAAAAACCAAGAACATTCCACCTAACTTTAGGTTCTTTATTCCCCTTAATATTTCTATAAAATGGAAATTCCCAAGCTAAGGATATGAGTCCACAAGCATGAAATCTCCTATTGCTGGATATAACTCTTTCACATATCTCAATCCCCAAAACTTTACCTTCTACAAACTTTTACAAATATCCCAATCCACCAAACATCTTTCCTCATCATCCTACACAACCTACTGAATGGGATTCTCTTATTTACCATGAAGTCCTTAGGATATGCCACTTTCTTCCAAGTCTCTAGGATATAATAGCCAATAATAATTACTGCTAGGGTCTCTAGGGATTCTGAGTTGTAACTAGTTTTCTCAATGACAATAACTTCCCTTGCAGAGGGTCATAATTTTCCACATAGTTTCATTTCCCATGATTTCTAATGTAGCATTAGTTCAACATCCTAGGATCTAAGACATAGATTTTGATTGAATTAACACCCCACAAAAATTTCCATTTTCATGATCAAGATCATGGATTATATTTGAATGCTAATAATGTACCACACCTTTTCCTAAGAATCCCATGTATCTTTCTTGCAAACTAATAACAAGGTTGATAATATTGAGGACAACATGAATCAAATTTTGTTAGAGATAAGTTTTAAGGAATTAGATTCATAATAAAATAATATTGTTCTTTCTTGGCCCATAATACCTCTTTCTTTCCTCTCTTGTGGAATCATAGACCCCATGTTTTTGTCCTTTTTTGTCTATAGCCTTTGATGTATTTTTATTATTCAATGTACAGTTTACTTATTTTAGCATCATTTACATCCCATCCCTTCATAATTAAAATAGATACATTATTATACTAGGGATCATGAATGGTGTGTTGGACATGTGTTGTCATTAATGAAAATTGTTTTCATTGATATCAAATATAACCTTGAAACTAGGTGTCGTTAAGAAGATGGTATGCGAAGAAGATCTAGGATTATTAGTAAAAATGATCAAGGTGTTCCTGAATGTTATAAAGAGGGTTCAAAACCCAATCCTTGGGCATTAGATGCAAATGTGAAGTTACGAAGGTTGATCTCATCATTTTATAGAAACTCAAAATTCAAAAGATTGGGAAATCCCAAAATTTAGTGAAACTCAAAATTTAGTGCATATCTACAGATCATGCCAAACCAAAAATTTCTTATTCCATGTGCATGTTTTAAAGTGTTTGTAGGTGCATCATGTAGATATTTCATATTGACATTTAGCAACATTCAATGTTGTGAGGACATTAAATATCACCAATCAAATAAATAATGAACGTGTATGAGTGGCATATTGTTGTATGAAAATTTTGAGCCCTTGGAAAAATGACACTTGTTGATCATGAACGCCCCCTTGTGTGAAGGGTTAATAGGATGGGGTGGGGATCCATGATGTGGATTCATGCCATACTTTCTAATGAATATCGATGGCTCAAATCTATTGCCTCCACCCCCACCCAACCAAGTACAAAACCACTATTTGGGGGTCCGAACAACCAGTGGAATTCACAAAATAGTTTTAGGACATAGCGGAACAAGTTGTAAAAAATGTTGCACATAGGTTGCATCAATACCAAGCATTGGGCAACAAGGAAGCCAGTCATAGTCCCTGGTCACATGGTGCTTGGACGAAGCACCCAAGTGCTTCTCATACCAATTAGTTCAATCAACGCGCATTCAAAAGCATGGGAAGTGAGTGACAAGAAGAATAGGTGGCATCCAAATGGACCCTAGCATGACATGAAAACACATGTGGGGATAGGTTGTAGTGACAAATAAATTCAGGGCTCAAGGTGATGATGTGGATACATATTGCCACATTGAAGGGTGCCACCTATCACTTGTATATGGTGCTTTTGGGTGACCAAGTGGGTTGGTTCCAAATCACACATAGAACCACCTAGAGGGTTCCATGTGACATGATGATGTCACCATGATGATGATAGCATGATATTATCAAAATTTCCCCTTGGATGGTTAAGTACATGGTTCTATGGGTCAAGGAAATAAGCCCCCAAGGGAAAAAGTGATTGGAACCACATCATGTGGCCTTGACCCTCTAAGGAATGTACATTAAAATTTAGTGGAAATCATGGGTACAACATTGAATTTATTGAGGATAGAAGCCCATGGCTATTAATTTATGTGGGGTAGCAAAATTGTCATGTTGGCCATATTTAAACCATTGCATCATAAACCATAAACTATAAATAGAAGTTCAATGGTGATGAAGTGGGTGTCACTGAGTTTATTGAGTGTGCATCTGAACCAAATTGAAGATATTAGACACATAGAACTAAAGCAAGAGGGTTGACTTTCTTTCTATCTTTCTATCTTTTTGTGATACAGTTACTTTCTCACTTTACATAAAGAAAAAATCATAGAAAGATTGAAGAGTGAAGAGGATGTTTAACTTATACGGTATATAAAATCAAATGAATTTGGCTGGTGTATATTTGAAATGCATCTTGTGAATGATAGTGAGAGGAACTGCAAAATAAAAAATTATGCTCAGTTCTTGTTTAAGAGATAATGGGATTAGAGGTGTGAACCATATTGTATAGGAAGAACAAATGACATCAAGAATCAAGGAGTATACCAGAGGATACAATATGAAAATTCTTATAAAAAAGGAGTATATATTCAGACAATAGAAATGTATATTTGTGAGAGAGAATAAGAGCTTCAAATAAGATGAGAACAAAAATATAAAATATTGGAGGTTTGAGCATATTTGTGTTGCAGTAAAATATCTAGTTGTGTGAGAGTTGAATAATTGACATCATTAAAAATAATTCCAACTATTTGAATTTAAATAAATCCTATGGGTTTGATTTTGAAAATGGATAAAAAAGGGATCTACTAGGAAAATTAGGGTGGTGCTTCTATATTAGGGAGTAGGTGCTTCCCTTAGATTGCTTCCTATAAACTTCAAGGAGTTGGTTCTTCCTTTAGGTTGGTGCATATAAAGATCAGGGGGTTGGTGCCTCTAGTAGGTTGGTTCTTGAAAAAAGTGGGGTTTGGTGCCAATAGGAAGTGGGTGATTGAAAAATGAAAAGGGGTTGGTTCCTCTTGCAAGTTGGTGCTTGAAAATTAGGGGATGATTATCCCCTTCTAGTTGGTGCCAGTAAATTTTGATGTAATAATAGCTTGGAGCTTGCATTTAAATTAGAAACAAAAGGAATATTTTTGGTTTTATCCCTTTATGGGTTTCCATGTAAATATATGTGTCTCATATGTGTATGATGTTTGATCAATGGTGTTGTTCTCTGATTGATTAGTGATAACATAATAATATTAAAGATTGGAGAAAAATGTGTACTACTAATTCATCCTGCTCTCAATATTATCCTAGTTTCTAACAACGGGTATCAAAGTTGATTCATTTAATAGAAATTTGAGAATAATTTGTGACCACTAGAAGGTATATCTCAAGGGATCATTGCTAACAAAGATTATATTTACCCATATGGAGTACCATTATTAAAAGGATCAGGTTATGCACTCTCAAAGAAAGAATGAAAGCTTATTTAAAGGATCTTGGGTTGGATGCATGACTATCTATTGTAGATGGAAGAATAATGATTATAATACTGAAGCTATGAAGACAATATTGAATGGGTTGTCTAAATCAAATTACGACAAGGTTATTTGTTGTGAAATTGTAAAAGAGATATGCAATAAGTTGCATTGCAGCTATGATGACGATGCTCACATGGCATTGAAAGTCAACAAATATTCTTAGAAGGAAAAAGTACACAAATATTTAAGGAAGATCAAATACCATGACTGATTAAGTGATGACTCATATAAGAACAAAGGCTAGATCATAAGGAGACAACAAAAGATATCAGAAAAATGTAAGCAATGTATTAAATGCCTCAAATGCGGAGAAATAGGTCACAATGCTACTAATTTATCAAATGTTGAGATAGAGAGTAGTGAATATGGGGAAGAAGTGAAATTCGTTGGCAAGTTTATTTTATTTTGTAATTGTAGAAGAATAAGTTATTTTTCTTCTAAATATTTATATGCAATTTTAGAAAATGGTAGTGATAAAGAAGAACATGATGTTGAGAGAAAATCTTATGAGCTCAATAAGAAAAATATTTACTCCTTAGAAGATGATTTCTCATCATAAAAAAGAGATAGATATACATATAGTAGTGATGAAGAAGGATCTATGTTCATGACTATACAGGATCATCATATTGTTCAAGAAATTAAAGCTAATCAGAAAGAGATATTAGATTCAGAAGCAAAAGGAGTTCAAATCGAAATATATCTTAGATGTGAATGTGCTAGCTCCCCTAATGAGTTAGATGAAGAATAATATAAGTAAATCTTGAAGGAGATTTGATTACTGCTCTAGATAAGCTAAATAAGGATAGAAGAGAGAAAATAAGAATGAAGGAACAATTGAAAAATGTTGAAAAAGAAAGTCATTCTTCTAATAAAAAATCAATGAATCGTAAAAAGGTCCATCTAGAAGAAGCAAAAATAATTGAAGAAGTATTATAAAAGCAACTAAAGCATAAGGAAAAGAGTTATGAAATACTACAATATGAGAATTCATCCTTAAGAAAGGAGTTATCCAAGGAGCATGAGAAAGGAGGAAACTTGTCTAAAGTTTCATGATTGATTATTCTAAAAATGGAGTTAGAAGAGGCCAAAAGAATGGAAGAAGTGACGACTAGCCAATTGATTGAAGGAGAAGGTCATTGTGAGAGATTACAAGTTGAGATTGTACCATTGAGAAATTATTTTGAAAAGAGAAATGAATAGATAACTCAATATCAAAAGTTTGATAAGAGTACCAAGATTTTAAATGGTAATCTTAGTTTTCAAAGACCTCCTCTCATCAACATTGGTCTAGGTTATGAAGAAGAATCAAGAACCAACAAGGTTAAAGGCAAAGATCCAATTAGCTATGTTAATGAAATCAAAGGACCTAACATCAATGTAGCTAAGGAAAATATAAATCAACAAAATCAAAAGAGGGAAATTTACAACGATCTGAATAACTAGGAAGGTCAAGAAAGAATTCAACAAAATTCCCCTGTAAAGCCTATCTAGGTGATAATCATGTTAGAAATTAGTCTTATTAGTCATCAAGAACTAGGGACAACATACTTGAAAATTACCATAGGTGTATTCATAGAAGAAAAAAATTAATTTCTCCTTTTCTCAATTACATCGAATGTTATAATTGTAAGAAATATGGGCACAAAGCAGTTGAGTGTAGAAGTGAAAAAATCAGACCTTCCTCTTAGAATAAGAAATAAAAAATTGAAGGAAAAGAGGCATATAGAAGTAGAAGAGTGTGAATTTGTACTCTATACTCGAATTCAAGGAAATCCATGGCATATGGAGAATGTGCATTCAATGCACAAGAAAAAAGATTAGAACTATGCAAACAAAGGCACAAATCAAGCTAAGGACCAAAAAAATTACATATTCATATTAGCAGTAAAGAAAGCATAAGGACATGGAAAAAGAAAGAATATATAAAGGAGAAAATGTAGTTTAGCTCTATGTAGTCAAGATAAAGAGGAACAATGCTATGTATATATTCATTGCTCAAGTCACACAACAGGATACTAAGGCAAACATATCTCACTAAAGGAAGTAAAAAAAGCTAGTGTCATTCTCAAAGACAATACACCATCCAGAATAATGGGAAAAGGATTAGTTTGCCTTGACAATGAGAAAAGTGAGGCTAAATATGTCTTGTTTGTTGAAGTTTTAAACAAAAATGTTTTAAGTGTAAGTCGAATGGTTAATAACAAAAAATAGGTCACATTCACATCTAAAGGATGTAAAATAAGGAAGGGAGAATATGGTAAATTGTAGCCACAATAACTAGGACCTCAAATGATGCATATGTCCTTAATAAATTTAAATTGAAAGATTGTAGTATGAGAATGTTATCTCTCTTACCACATTAGTAAAATAAAATTGAGGGACAACAACACCTCAAGTAACATAAAGACAATACAAATCATTGATGGTGAGATACAAGTCAATAATGGTGATTTGAAAGGTCCATTGAAGATATCTTGAGGGAAGTATGTAATGTTCATTTGGATAGAAAGAAATATGAAAATTGAATTGAAGTAAAGATGGTGTCAAAAGTTGGTGTCAAAAGTAAAGACAGATCTGTAGGAATATCTAATAAGAAAAAGAAAATAGGGAGTATGTCGAGTTTTTTCAACAATAGGTGTATTTTAGGAGGTCAAAGAGAAGAATAGTGAATAATCTCAGGGGGAGATGCAATATTAGCAGTAGCATGTGTTCAGGGGTAGTTGATTGTTCAAGCAAAACAAGAAATGAAAAGTTTTCAAATCTTTTTTTTTTGTCTTATTTCAATCTTATAAGTGGTTAGCACAATTAGGTTAAATAGTAATGAGCATAAGTATATTTTCATGTTAAGTAGGGGAAGAATTTTGTTGTTGGAATTAGTATGCAATGGCTTAGTTGTACGCCAATAGAAATGTAGCTTATATAGTTGGTATAAAAAAGGAGAAATCTTGGTATTTGGATCAACCATTGGTGCAATATTATATTTGACTTTAGGAGTAGCTTTAATTGTGGCTTGGTACAATATTACAACTCATTTAATCGGTACCAAAGAAAAATACTTGTGTCGAAAGGATAAGGAAAAGTTTAAGGGGAGAAAAGTGTATCACAATGTACTATGTGATGGAAAATTTGCATGTTTCCTAAGTCTTTCTCTATTCTCTTCAATTGGTATCACTTGATTTAAGTGTAGGAAACAAGTATGTTCAACAAAAATTAATATGAGTGGCCTCTTATATCCCTCTATCATTGATGTCAAAGGCTGAGAGTAAACCAACATTGGAGATGCAATGTGTACCAAGATATTGAGTATAAACAATGAACAAAGGGGTAGAGTGATCAACAATCGACTCTTAAAAAGAAAAGGGAGAGAAAAAAAGAAAGAAAGAAAAAATGTGATGGCTTACATAGACATTTAAAATAGAGATTTTACCTAAGAAATCCAAATCTGGAAAACTAGAAAGATTTTTTAGTATATAATATTAGTTTACAATGTTACAATAAAATATGTACATTATGTGGCATCCATTAATCCTATATAGTTATATCATAATTACATTACCATGGTCTACAATAATTATGTGCCAAAAAACCACCAAAAGTGAAATTTGTGTGTTGAAAATTGTTAAAAGTGACAATTAAAAACTGACGAAATATTTTTTAGGGGGCCTAAGCCCCAACTATGACCCCCCATTTCTCATGACGCATACAAATCACATGTGTAGCTAATCATGCAATAAATATAACACATAACGAACATTTTCATAATAATTTCATTCTAATTCCTAATGCATATAAATTATGGGGCACTGAATAATTTTGATTTCATTATGGGTGAGTTTATTACAAGTATGTTAAAAGTTTTAGGGTGGGTTAATTACATGTTAAAAGTTTTAATAATTTATTTTTCTTACCAAACTAACAATGTTTTTTATATCCATTTTATACATTTACTTTTCCATGTTTGTCTCCAATGGGTTAAAGTGCCTCTCCAAGGGTATACATTTACTTTTCCAGGTTTGTCTTCCATGGGTTAACGTGCCTCTCCAAAGGTACCATTAATTGCTACTAAAGTCAATATGGGTGGTTACAAACTCCTATAAAGAGTGTATGGAAGCACCTAAATGTTGATGGTTAGTACCCATCACTTAGTTAAAAAAATCTTATTCACATTATAACACTTGTTGTTGTTTCCTCCTATTGTACATGTATGAGTTTTGGTAAGCCTCATCTTCAACCCTTTTTTTTGTGTCACTTTATAGTATGAAATAATATTTTTCTCTATGAAAAACAAAATATTCAATGCTAATTAGAAAATGTAATCAATTTAAAAAGGGTATGGATTCAAAACATATGATCATTTGTAATTTCGTTCAGTATTACATTAGTTTTGTTTAGGGGGGGATTTCAAATGTTTTTTTTTTATTCCTTGCTCATTACCTTTAGAGTTACAAGGGAAAATCCTAAAATAGCATAAAAACATTGATAAATGTGAAAATTAAATGCAAGCATATTTGGGAGCTTGTTTTTTGTCCTCTTAATAAGATTATACAAGAAGATGCAGAAAAATAGAAATTCCTTATTAATATTTGAAAAAGTATATCCATATAATGATGTTCTCTAGAAACAAGTTCTCAAACTTGAATTCTTATCTACATCTCCAAAATATCCAAATAATGCTTCTAGTTTCTCATGGAAGCTTGACTTGTATACACAAATGTCTTTACATCAACATGTTTGTATAAATTCTCTATTCTTTTGGCCATTTTACATGTGTTGGGGTGCCATCTCTTCCAAACCAAGACCTCCCTCTGTAGCGTCTTTATTCCTTGACACATACAATATGTCATAACCTACAAAAAATAAGGTTAGGAAAATGTTCTACTCAGCACTAGTTCATGGTTGGCATAGTATGCAAAGTGAGCTACATTTTTTCCAAGTCCTTGGTCATCTCTTTAAGCTCACTTGATTTGTCTTTAAGCTCTTTAATTGGCTTGTGTAATTCTAGATTGCTGAAAATACAAGTACAAAGCTAAAAGTGACCAAGATTTTGAAATTCTATCCAAAATAGTAGACAAGGAAATTGAAAATCTACAAATTTTCAAAAAAACTAATAAAATATAGCTAACAATAATCCACAAAGCATAGTTAATAGGTAGATAAAATAAGCTGAGATAATTTTATTAATGTCCAATGAATGACCAAGAAATATGTCCATGGGAATAAAAGTACAACTAGTGTAATACATAGCAAAAATAAAACAAGAGTGCAATAGTAGATCCTATAGCCATGTTAACAATATAAGGAAAAAATATAATATCTAAAAGGAAATTTACAAAAGGCTAAAAGAATAACTCAAAGAAAGAAAGATGCAATGAAATAAAATGGATACGTTTAAGAAAAATCTCATAAAGAACATGTCAAGTGGTACTCGAATTAGCCAAAAGGTTTAGCTCAAATGTTGTTGCCAATGTCTTTCAGAATTTGGCTAGATCTATGGCAACATATATCCATCTTAAATCCGCATACATTAGCCACACTAATCGATTAAGGATGTCATCCACAAATGTGGAGAAGTGTTACACGTCGTTTTGTCACATTAGGCAAATGAAAATCGGTTTGGCTCTTTCGCTATCTATAAATGTGTTCTAAAGTATTCCCCTACAAATTTAGAATCCAAAATATCCCAATGAAAGTGGAATTCCTAGATCTCATGGTTCAAAACCCTATTTTTGACTTCCTATGTAGTTCCCTAGTCAATCTTTGTGCATACGTAGAAAATTCCATTAGAAATTGCACATTAGTGCACTTTGTCTTACACTGTGACCTGTGCACATGACTTAATGAATGTAAAAATAAAAAGTAAATTCTAGAAGCATTGTTAGTCGTATCTATCCCGACTAACAAGCTTTGAATGGATGCCTATTTAGCCATGATCCATCCTATCATGGAGCTACTCCCTCTCTTTGTGGAGCCCCTATCCCACCAATAGTGGATCTCATCCCTTGGAAAATGGATCCCAAACATCCCCTCCTTGGCCTTTAAAGCTAACCGAGGCCTAAGGATTGAGGAGGACTGTTGGAAGTAGGATTATACTATAGAAATAAGGTTGGAAAGTTATTCATTCAAGGAGAGGGTTGGATATTGTGGGAAGGGACTTGCAACATCAAGGCTCCGAGGTTGTAAGACTATTCTCCATTTTATTAATATAAAGGCAATTTTTTTTTCTCAATTATGTCTTTGTTGATATAATTTGTAGGGTTCCTTGATCACCTACATAGATTATGATTACATATTGATTAGTTTTTTATATATGATTGAGTTAATTAGTTCATTTATCTATTATACTATATATTGGATTCTTTGATCTTGTGTATGTTTCTGTCTATGCAAATCTCCTTCAAGACATCACGGAGAAGTTGTGAGAAGAGATGGGAAGATATATAAAGCATCAAGGAGAAGCGGATGGTCAAAAGCTTTAAAGGGGACTTCATCAATCATTTTGATTAAACAGTAAGTGACCCCTATCATAGTATTTGTTTCAGTCAATGGTAGTCTAGAGAAAGGTAGCAATTCCTGGTTGTTTGTTACTATATTTCTCTAAGGTCTAGGGAGATCGATCTTGTCCGTAAGAGGGATAAGTCCACATAAAAGGAAGCACTTCTTGAGTTTCCCTAGAATGTATTTCTTGAAAAGAACCAAAAAATAGTATTGCTAGAATTAGAATTAATGTTGAAATAAAGGGGATAAAAGAAATTGTTTTCTCATATGAATTGTCAAAACATGCAATTCCCTTACAAAGTTTCATGAAACTTCTTAAAAAAAATACTTATTGCTTCTTATACAACAACCTGTACCTTACCAATTTGGTTTAAAATTTCATTTCCTAGTATAAACCTCTTAATTATAGTTGGATTTCCATGTTCTAGGCAAGAAATTGTACTTGAAAAGAGAATATGAGAACCACATTCTAGCTACACATTTTGTCATGATATTTGTAGTGATGGATGCCACTGAGATTTACCTAATGGGAACATGTTTGTTTCCTTCAAAATCCTAAATATACACAAGCTTGGTCACCACGACTACACATTTTGTCATGATATTTGTTGTAATGGGTACCACTGAGTTTTATTCAATGGGAAAATGCTTGATTCCTTCAAAATCCTAAATATACACAAGCCTGGTTACCATGACAATGAATTTCCTTGAGAAAAAAAAACATGTAACCATGTGGTATGTATAAGGTTGTTCAAATATATTATGATAAGATTTCTTGTATCAACATTTGTAGTTTCATGTGAAGGGTCTTCCAATTAATCCCAAATATCCTTATTGGAAAATTTCACAGTGCTTAAATTTCCATCCAATAGCAAAAGGATTCTCTAATTCTTTAAAAATGAAAGCCACACTGAAATGTAGACTAAAAGTTGAGATTAAAGAGAGATGTGGGAGGAGACAAGGAATCAAGATAGTTGTGAGACAAGCCCATGTAGAGTACTAATCACAAAGAGTATAATTAATCAAACATAGATTTAAATAGTGAATTGAGTCACATGTGATCCATGAAATAACACTCATTGGTATTTCTAGTTCTCATGCAAACACTAACTTCTTCTTACTTTAATACCTTCATTATTATTTTAGATACCAATGAAAATTAATGAGATGCTAAATTTAGATCTCATACCAATCTTCATAAGTCACAAAAAAACTAATGAATTTGAATTACAATATCACTTCAACATTTTAATTTTAGCTTCTATTGGTTCATAAATTCAAATAAATAATATGAAAATTAATCTAAATTTGAAAAAAAAATGTTGAAAATTCTCAAATTTATCACCAAAAAATATAATATATTTAAGTTACAATTTCACTTCAACATTTTAATTTTAAAACTGTCCTTGAGTCGGGAAAAAAAAAGGTAATGAGTTATAATTTCACTTTAACATTTTAATTATAGCTTCAATAAATTCATAATGTCAAATGAATCTCTTTGGAAATCATATGAAACTTGGTCTAAATTTGAAAAAGAATGGGCAAATTTACGATAAATCATGGTGTTAAATAATCACAAAAGAGAAAGTATTAAAATGATCTTAAAAACGGAAAAGACATGAATAAGAAAAAGAAATTAAAAGAAATTGAAAAGCAAAAAAACTCGAATAGAAATAGAAAACAATAATCATTGCAATGTTACCACAAATCGAACCCACCACAGGCCGCCTTTCTTGTAATCAAGGATGACCTTGCAAATCGACCTTATTTGATTTGCAACAAATAGTGCCATGCTTTAATAAAGATATAGGAAACATTGATTTGTCAAATGATACTTTAATTTATAATTCAAATTCAAATCTATTAATCAAAATCTAAATTTATGATATATATTCTAAATGAAAATTCAAGTTCAAATCATAATTTCTTAACTCACTTAATCTCCTTCAGTTATTAAAATTAGTTCATATAATTCATCAATTTCAATAGAATTTCCTTATTTAATTGGACATTAATATTTATAATTTTCTCATTAATCTTAATTCTTGAAGAGATGGCTGCTCCGGAGGTGATCGCCCTGATGGCCTAGGGCTCTGTCAGACTGACCCGCGCCCCTCAGGACCCCGCTTGGCAGCTCTGCTGCTAGGCTTTCTCTCTCAGCGCCCCTCCTGGGCCTCCTCGCGCCTCCGTCTTCTCTCTGGGCCTCCTCCTTAGTCCCCGCTCCGGGGCTCTTCCCTGCAGCCTCTGCCCCCTCCTGGACAGTCTGCGCCTTGGTTCCATAATGGCTGGGATCGATCCCCCACCCCCAGATCCGGAAGACTATGAGAAACTGTTCACATCCCTTATCCCAGAGAATGCAACATCAAGAATCCGTCCATCTGCGACTAAGTTCGTCAAGAAACTTGATGAAATACCTGAAGTTTCACTTCCCCCTTCCCTCCCGAGGAAGGCAGCAATTTCTCTAGCTGAAAGAGGTCTGGTAGGCCAGTTCACTAGACTCTGGCCCTCGCCCAAATCCATTCAAAAATGGGTGGAACATAACTGGAACTTGATCATACAAGGAAAAATAGCAATCAGATTCTGTAGAAGAGGCTTTTACACCTTTTTGTTCGAATCAAAAGAGGACAGGAATCTCATCTTTAGAAATGGTCCCTATTTCCTGGACTCAAGAGGCCTCTATCTGAATAGATGGTCTCCTGATTTTGATCTGGAAATGGACATCCCAAACACAGTCCCGGTTTGGGTCCGTCTTCCTCATCTGCTACTCCACTGCTGGGGAGATGAATCAGTCAGGGCCATTGGGAATGCAGTCGGAAAATACATAGATAGATCTGAACCAAAGGAGAACATGCATGCTTGTGCAAGGATATGCGTCGAAGTAGACCTAGGAAAAGGCCTGTCGGAAGCTATCAAGATCAAGGTGGATCAATGGACACACATCCAACAGGTAGATTACGAGCAGCTACCGTTCAAGTGCAAGGTATGTCACGAGTATGAGCATTTTGAAAATAGATGTAGCAAGTTAAAAATAAATGAATCTGATGGAAATGTCGAAAATTATGAAGGCTCATGGGAACAAGTTAAAAAGAAAAACTCTAATCCCTCTCTCGGCCCAAGCTCGAAGGCCCTCCTGGAAAATCCTTTTGTTCCTTCCCACCCTTCCAGTTCAGCCCCCCCTTCCCCTCATCCTCCAACCCTTTTGAATCTCTGTCAGTCGTAGATCCCATCTCTCCCCCCTCATCTCCCTGAGACACTGCACTTGCAGTCATCACCTCCGTTTCTCAACCTCCGTCCTCGCATCCTCCAACCGTGGATCGAATACTAACTAGAAACAAAATGAAAGAGAATACCCTCACTTCTGACCCTCCTAGAAAAGCAGGCAGGAAGTCAAACAAAGAAATCAGGGATGAAACAGCACCGAAAGAAATGGCCACTGGAACTCAACAAGCAATGGACACATATCTAGACAAGCAGAAAGGAAGTGGGGAAAAGACAAAAGAGAAGAGTGGGACTCACAAAAAATGGTAAATGATGATTCTGGTCTCTTGGAATTGCAAAGGGATGGGCTCCTCCCTAAAAGTAAACGCAGTCCAGGATCTAATCAAATAGGAGCAGCCAGATCTCCTCCTCATCCAGGAGACCAAAATATCTGATCAAGACTTCCAAAACCACATCAAAAGAAGCAAAATCTACACAGGTACAACAATAAGCGCAACAGGCGCATCAGGAGGCATAGGAACTATATGGAACAAAAATAAATGGGACCTTACCAATCAAAACTCTTGCAATTGGTGGGTAAGAACAGACCTTAAAAACAAAGTCTCAAAAGAGGAACACACTATCTACAACATTTACACCCCGAACCACTATCGGGACAAAGCAATATGCTGGGATTCAATAACTTCAGATCTCCAATCAGCTCAAGATAGGAATATTTTCTTGGGAGGAGACCTGAATCTAATAAGGAAAGCTGATGAAAAACTAGGAGGGAAGTTCTTCACAGACCCCTCAAGGGATTCGCTGGAAACACTAATTCAGGCCCACAATCTAATTGATATCCCTCCTCATAACAGGAAGTATACGTGGAATAACAAAAGAACTGGCATCAACAACATTAAAGAGAGGTTAGATAGAATTCTTGTTCATGAAAGAATAGTAGCAAGCTTTCCCTTAATCAAAAGCAAAATTATTCAAGCCTCTGCCTCAGACAATAACCCTGTGGTTTTGATACTGGACAAGGGAAGAAATTTGTGGCCTCTCCCCTTCAAATATAATAAATCCTGGGATTACAAAGAAGACTTTCGAAAACTTGTTCAAGAACAATGGGCAAAAGAAGTCGTTGGTTCTCCCCACTATACATGGGAAACCAAACTAAAGTCTCTCAGAACAGCCATCAAGCAGTGGGCAAGAGATAATGCAGGAGTAGAAAACAAAAAACAATTGGATCTCCATAAATAGTTAGAACTATGGAATCAGGAAAAAGAGAACATACAATACACAGAGGAGGATCAAACTCAAGAAAATGAAATGTACAGGGAACTATACAGGCAAAATAGAATGGAGGAAGAAGAACAATGACAGAAATCAAGGTGTCTCTAGCTCAGGGCGGGAGACAAAAATACGTCATTCTTCCATAACAGTTTAAATCTCAGATCTGCTGGAAATCAAATCGACAAAATTTTGGCAGAGGGGAAAGAGATCAACGATCAAGAAGGAATCAAAGAGGCAGCTTACAGACATTTTCAATCCTTATTATCAGCAGACCCTCATTCTCCGGATAACACGGATTTCCTTAGGCCAATTCAGAAGAAAATCACTGATTGGAAAAATAGAGATCTGGACCAGGATGTCTCAGAGGAGGAAATTAGGTTGGCGGCTTTCAGCATGCAGCAAGACAAGGCTCCGAGACCAGATGGTTTCACTGTGGCCTTCTACAGAAACCATTGGGACATAATAAAAAAAGATTATGTAAGGATGGTAAAAAATGTCTTCCAAAAACACAAGATGGGGGACAACACAAAATCCTCTCACCTTGCCCTCATCCCCAAGGACCTAAACCCCCTCTCCTTTGATCACTTCCGACCTATCTCTTTGTGCAACGTCTCCTACAAGATAGTCACCAAAATCCTAGCTAACAGACTTAAAAAACTCCTCCCCCACCTCATCTAAGGGAACCAAGGTGGATTTGTTCCCCGTATACAAATCACGGATAATGTCATTTTGATACAAGAAGGAATCCCCAGTAGCA
>APFE031335608.1:7266-76084 GCA_000404065.3 Pinus taeda
TTGCTGTAATTTTTTGCTGAAATTTTCTTGCTGTAAAAAGACATTTTTCAGAAATAAAGAAGAGCTCTCAAACTGGTTTTCCCCAAGAGTTGTAAGGGGTTTTTCCAGGGTCACGTTGACTAAAAATATCAGTGTTTTAATGCGTTTTAATGGCTGTTTATTACTGCTGATTTTTATTTCTGCAATTTCTAGCATTCTGTAAATTTTCCAGAATTTGTGTTTTCAGCAAAATTTATTTTTTCCAGCTTGTTGAATGTATGGTTATGGGAAAGGGCATTTAACTACATGGGATAAATAAGGAGAAACTGAAAACCGGGGTGCGAAAACAGAAATTTTAACAAGATATTTAATCTTGCTCGACACTTAATAGATCCAAAATTAAGATAAATCTAGACTCTTAAATACAAAAAAGAATAACATATACATAAGTAAATCTAATTCATATAGATACAAATACATATATATAGTAATAGAATCTTGGTAATTAATGATTAGCTTTAAATGCAATATTTCAAAAAAAATATAATAAATAAAATAGATGGAATATAATTACAAATATATATAATATTCATTCAATTTTAATAATAAAAAAATTATTTCATAACCTATGAGTATATATTTTATATATAAAATACATAAGTTTTAATTTAATATCATTTCTAATTAATTATTCAATTAAGCATATATACAAATATTGATTAATCGTTATTAATATTAAATGTTATTATGATTTATATTATAAAATACAATTATATTTATATTTCATAATATTTATCGTATTATTAAATATTATTACAATTATAAATTTTAAAATAGTAATTGCATTCATATTTTATTGTATAAGAATTATTAATAACTTGTTATAAATTACTAACTGTTACACACATTATAAAAATAATTTCATAACGAGGTCATTGTGAATTGGGTTTCATTATATCTTTATAATTATAATTTTATATGAAAATATAATAGTATTGTATTTATTAAAATTTCAACACAGTGTTCAAAAATATTTCCATTTGAAGCCAGATACGTGTTTCAATGTTGATTTTTAATTTGGTTTTATACTTTTATGAAGATCAAATGGAAATACTCCAGTATTTATTACAACTTCAATATATTGTTTTTAAAATGTGTATTTAAAATTGGATAAGTTTTTTAAATGTTTATTTTTATGTATATAAAAATTTTATTTATTAATTATTATAAGAATTAAAAAGGAATTGTCTTTAATGAAAATTTTTTGGATTTTTTGGTGTTAGATTTTGGTGGAAAAATGCTATATTCCTAGATTATTGTAAATATTTTTATTTACCTCAGTCAAAATGAGACAAATAAAGGGATGATTATTTTTATCGGTTGCATGAATTAATTAATATTTATTTTTTTCCAGAAAATGGAAATGAAGAATGATTTCCTAGTAACAGGAATGTTATATAACTTCTGAGGAGAGAAGTTAACATAATTAATTATATATATATATATATATAAAATAAAGAAATGGTTGCAAAAGCCCTAACCACTTTTCCCCTCCCTAACCGTGGAATGGATTCTAGGAGAAAGGGAGTAAAGGGGAAAAGAGGACACTGGGCTATAGAGGACGGGCAGTGGGGAAAGCGGGTGACTTACCACGTTTGCTGATGACGAGATGGTAAGAGCGTAGAGCGCAGGCAACCTGTAAAGGCTGTAGTCTTTGAGTCAGCTAGGGAGGAGACTGGCCTTGAAAGACATTGTCAAGGATGGGTGGAAGACTAGCTGCAAAAGGCAGTGATGATCATATTTATAAACAAGTAAAATGAGTGCTCTCAGAGGAGGCGATTCAGGTATGCAGCCCTAACTTGAACTAAAAGAAATGGAATGCTTACTTTCTGTAGTTTTACAGTTCCTTAATTAGTGAGAAAAGGGACAGAGTAGGGGGGGTCGGGTAGACATTTCTACATTAACTATTATTTGGCTAAAAGGACTGTACATACCTTTCTATTCAAAAGTGTCAACCAGGGGAAATCTCACCCTTATCTATCCCTGCTTAGTTAAACCTTTTCTCTTCTTGCTTTTGTTTTCTTTTGAAAAAAAAGAAGATTGTGCTAGATACTATTTCATTAAGAGTTGTTTCAATTAAATAGCTATGGAGGGATTGTAAAATTATAGAGTAATCAGTTCAAGAAAATTCAGAAACCCGAAAGAATTGGAACCCTGGCAAACAGTGCAATGCGGACAGCATTCTGAGGGTACTCGGAGAGATCAAAACAAATAGGAAACTATGCAGAGTGAAGACCCATTTCGAATATAGGAGAGAGTGCGGTAAATCGACTAAAAATGAGGGGAAGCCCCCCTTGCAGTTGAAATCTTAGACTTAGAAAGAAGGAAATGAAGATTAGTACACTCGCGACGACAGATGGGCTATCGAAGATAGTGAACTCATATACCAGGTCTAACTCACCTGGGTATTATCGGAAAACAGTGAGGACAAAATTACTAGATAGCCCCAAATAAACACCGTAGTGTGCAGAGTCACTTCCTTTACACGAGTATTAAGTTTCTGTCACATTTATGAACATTGAAACCCGACTTAAGAAATTAATCCAATTCGTAGTAAACAATAAGGCTACCAGGAGACGTATGGCTAAAAATCTGGGGTAAGGATTTGTGCTATTTTGAAACCTGTAATCCATGAGGACAGAGGAATTCGATAGCTAAACCCTACGGTCATAATCAACTAAGAACAAAAAAAGAGGAACCCTCTGGCAGTGAAACCCTGAAAGTCGAAAGTGAAGCACATAAATACAAAACGAACTAAGAAATTTAGGAAGCCAAGTTTAATGGCGCTGGTTAGCAGACTTGCTAGATACAATGGTAAGAACACTGTAGGGTTTTATGAGACATATGCTCAGGTATCGAATTGTGACAACTAAAACGGAGTACGGGCTAGCTGATAGAACATATGTGAATTTGGTAATATGTAATTGAAACTATATTCTATGCATATAAGAGAAGTAAAGAATCAAGTATAGCATCACATTATATTCATGAAATTGTATCAATAAATGCAAAAACAGGATGGGTATTTATATAAGTATAAGTACAGTAAAATTTCCAAAACCAAAATTTAGACAAACAGTGCCCTCATTGCTAGTAGTGGTATGCGTACCAATAGTAGAGTAAATAACACGTGTAAATTCTGAGACCTCCATTGTCACAATGAGTTTAACTGGATAACCGCATAAATTTTAGAGCATAAATGAACTCTCAGAACTATCTAATTGTTAATTACATTGTTGCTAAATATAAATATACAATTGGGAAAAACCCATTAAAACCTAACCCTCCTCCAAATTGAGGATGTTGGCTAATAGACAAGCATAGCTTAAATGCAGAGAGACATAGCCACGCCTTAAGCTTTCCCCTTCAACCGGGGCAAGATCTTACCCGTAGCTGAAGGACTGCTGCTGTAGAAGTGTTGCCCCATCATGCAAGCTGAGCCAGATCCAAAACCCCAACACTCTGTGTTGCATTTCAAATTACAGTAGAAACTGGTTAGAGTAGCTCGTAATGGCTTGTGTGCCTTCAACCATGAAGAACAAGAAAAGTAAAAGAGGAATAGAGAACCTGTTAGATGGAAACAATAAAAACTATTTATCTGTAAAGGTTAGCCCACTGCCAGGCCGCGAAGCTAAACTCGAAAACCAATTCACCATAAATGCAAGACCAGCATTGTCGAACAATGGACGCATCGGAGAAAACCTCGCGAGAGGTTTGCAAAAACAAATGAGGTCAATCTTGCCAAGGTTAGAGGTAAGGGAACCCCAGAATAAACACAACCATTGGATCACAAAGGAGTGAATAGCACCGTTGATCCAGGTGAGGATCCCGAGCCGATCCACCAAACCATGTACATGACAGCGCAACCTGGAGTTAACACTGCCCTTACCTGGAGAGGCTCACCACATGATGGAGGTGACCTCACACCAAATTAGAACGTGAGTACATGTAGGTGGATCATAAAACCAAAACAAACCAACCTTCTGAGTATTAATTGCACCATTATGTGACACCTTTATAGCTGCAGCAGTAGTAAATTCGAGAGTTACGGTAAAATCAATCAAAAGTGCTATAGACCAGCATGGGGAAATGTGGTAACACCTGCTGATGCAGTGTTACGAAAAAAAACAATCTTTTTGGGGACATTAAAGTGGTATCAGAGCCCAGATTGCAAAATTGTGGCCTCTGGGAATTGGAAAAAAAAAAATTATCAGCAGACTATATATTTATAATTTATTTCAACTCTAATGAGTAAGAAGCAATAGCTAATGTGATAACCCTTCCGCTATTTATTGTTTTGTGTAAGTATATGAAATCAAGGATGGACAATATGAGAAGAACTGAAAGTACATCACATAGGTTCTTGGCGGCTTAGGGACCTGCAATGGGACCTGGAAGCAGTCCCTAATTATGGGTACAGCTGGGTGAGGAGGCACGGAATACCAATCAGGCAATTTTGGAGACAATACAAGATCTGAAAAATGAAATGGCTCGTTTACGGGAAGATAATGCCAGGTTAACTATGGAGCAAGAAAGGATCATCAAAAGCTTATCCAACAGACAGAATTAGCAACCACCAAATCCTAGTGCTGAGCAGCAAGGAATGTTAGGAGAACAGAATCCCCACACAGAGCCAGAAGAATCAGAGGGTAGGGAGGAGGAACACTCGGATAATGCCTCCGAGAAACAGATGTCCAAAAGGAAATGGATAGAGTTGCAAGGGGAATTCCGTAAAATCAAGCCACCACACTTTGACGGAGAACAGGAGGAAGCAGCGGAGGCCTGGTTAATCAATATGAACAAATACTTCCAGTTGTATGAGTATGATCACAACCTCAAGGCACAGTTGGCCATTTTCCAATTACAGGGAAAGGCCACCTTGTGGTGGGAGGAAGTTAAGATGGTAAAAGGAGTAAGCAAACAGAATATCACCTAGGAGAAATTTCAAAGATATTTTAATGAAAGGTGCCTAACCGAGCACTTCTATGACGAGAAGGCCAAATAATTTCATGACCTACGTTTTGGGCAGCAAACTATGGATGAATTTATTACTCGTTTTACTTCCTTACTCCATTACGTGCCCTATATACGAGAAGAGAAAGTAAAAGTGTAGAGGTTTGTCAGTAGTCTCCTTGCAAGTATGAGGGAGAGAATCGAATTTGTCAACCCAAAGACGATGGATGAGGCTATACGCAAAGCCATAATTTGCTACCAGCAGAGTAAGCAGAAGGGGGATAATCTGGGTAAGAAATTGGTCGATAAGAGGAGCAGCAAGCTTGCTAGAAGTACTAAAGGTAATCATAGTGGAGGTAACAAAGGATTTGCCAAAGGGTAAAATAGCAGAAACTCACAAAAGAATACCCTCCGGTTAAAGCCCACTAATGAGTTGAGGATCAATGAACAAACCAGGAGGGTAGATAATGAAGGGACAGCAAGGGCACTAGCGCAATGTTGGGGTTGTGGTGGACCCCATTATGTGAAAAACTGTCGTCAGCGAAAAGGAGCAGAACAGGTTTTCCAGGTTTATGAAGCCTCTACAGTCGGTGATGTAGGACGGATTCTGCCAAATATTAATGCCGCGTTGGAAGACCGCCAGGCGGAGTACCAGGCGACCATGGTGAAATTTGAAGGTAAACTCTTAGACCTTGCTATAACAATTTTAATTGACCCTGGTGCAACTTTAAGTTATATTAGTCTTAGAATCGTGGAGCAATGTAAGTTGGAACCAATTAAGTTTAGGGACCCTTGGCTAGTTTAGTTGGCAACGGGAGCAAAAAGACGAGTAACGGCTAAGGCCAAAAACTTCCCTTTAAAGATAGCAGGAGAGTCTATTACAGCAGATTTAAATGTGCTTCTGCTTGGCTCATACGATGTATTGATTGGTATGGACTGGTTAGAAAAACACTGGTCCATAAGTAATTGAAAAACCAAGACTATCAGTTATAAGGATGAACTTGGAATAAAACAAGAAACACAGGGAATTAAGCGGCTAGTGCAGATTCGGCCCATAACTGCCTCACAGTTAACCAAATGCATTAGAAAAGGGTGTCAGATTTATGCCATTCAAGTGGGGTATGCCAACGCAAAAGACAAAGCAACCATGTTGAAGAATATTCTTGTGATACAAGAATTTTCCGATGTGTTCCGGAGAGATTCCTAGACCGCCACCTAAAAGGGACATAGATTTTACCATCGAACTAGTTCCAGGAGTAGCCCCAGTCTCCCGAGCACCTTACAAAATGAGCATGCCAAAATTGACAGAGTTGAAAATGCAATTACAGGAGCTGCTAGATAAAAAGTACATACGCCCCAGTGTGTCTCCTTAGGGAGCCCCGATACTGTTTGTTAAGAAAAAGGATGAGACCCTCTGTATGTGTATGGACTACTACCAATTAAACAAATTGACAATTAAAAATAAGTACACCCTACCCCGCACAGATGAAGTGTTTGACCAGGTAAGGGGAGCAACAGTTTTCTCAAAGATTGACTTGCAATCGGGGTACCATCAAATCTGGATTAAAGAGGAGGACATAGCTAAGACAACTTTTAGGACTCGGTATGGCCACTATGAGTTTGTCGTATTACCCTTCGGGTTAACCAATGCCCCTGCCACCTTTGTGCGTGTGATGAACAGTGTGTTTCATCAATATTTGGACAAATTTTTACTAATCTTTATTGACGATATATTGATCTACTCTCGGATTATGAAGGAGCATCAGGAGCACCTTAGAATAGTGTTGCAGACCCTCCGAGAACACCAATTATATGCTAACTTCAGTAAATGTGAATTTGTTTAAAGAGCAGATACAGTATTTAGGCCACATCATCACTAAAGATGGGGTTGTCGTGGATCCCGAAAATATAATGACCATTATGCAATGGCCGGTACCCAAGGATGTGGCGGACATCTGATATTTCATGGGCTTAGCAAGCTATTACAGATGATTCTTTGAGGGATTTTCAAAAGTAGCTTATCCAATCACCTCCTTACAAAAAAAGGGAAGAATTTTTAGGTGGACCCCTGAGTGCCAACGGAGTTTTGACCAACTCAAACATTTACTCACTACAGCACCTATTCTGAGTATAGTTGATCCCAACAAGGAATATGTGGTGTGCACGAACGCAAGTAAGGAAGGGATAGGTGGTGTCTTAACACAGGAAGGAAAAGTGATAGCATACGAATCAATGAAATTAAAAGAGCATGAGCAGAAATATTTTGCTTACGATCTAGAATTGACAGCTGTAATTCATGCCCTGAAAATGTGGCGACATTATCTTATGGTGAGGAAATTTCTGTTATTGACAGAGCACCACAGTTTGACCAATAATTTTGTCCAGCCCACTCTAAATGCAAGGCAAGCACGGTGGGTGGATTTCCTAAGCAGATTTGATTTTGAGATCAAACATTTAAAGGGAAAGGAGAATCGGGTGGCGGACGCTTTGAGTCGAAAGTTGCAATGCTTATACAAGATTTCTTGCAGTGAAGGGAAAAGCCCCTTCGGGGAAATAATTAACAAGTAAGCCAAACAAGACACTGTTCATCAGCAAATAAAATAGTAAGTGCAGCAACCGTCGAGCAAAGAAAAACAATTGAATTATGCTTTGGATGTTGTTGGAATGTTACATTATAAGGAAGGTTGTTTGTGCCCAATTAGGATAATATTAAAAATCTGATAATGGACGAGTATCATAAGAGCCATTATGCTGGAAACCCGGGCTATCAAAAGATGATCACTGCACTTTGAAAGGAATATTATTGGCTGGGTATGAAGAAGGATGTGGCTGGTTACTTGGCTCGATGTCTACAATGTCAGCAAATTAAAGTAGAACACCAACATCCTGCAAGTTTACTACAACCGTTACCCATTCCAGAATAGAAATGGGAAACCATCTCCATGGACTTTATCACTGGGTTGCCTAAGTCCAAGAAAAATAATGACTCCATCATGGTGGTGGTGGACAAGCTAAGTAAGTCAGCACATTTTATACCGATGCAATCTACATATAGAGTTGTGCAGATCGCTCATGTGTTCATGCAAAATATATTTAAGCTGCATGGGTTACCAAGAACAATAATTTCAGATCGTGATGTGAAATTCACATCCGTCTTTTGGAAAACATTGTTTGAAGAATTGGGGACTCAGTTCAACTTTAGCATGGCTTACCACCCTCAGACTAACGGGCAAACCAAACGGGTGAATCAAGTGGTGGAGGATATGTTAAGGGCATATGTGATGCAGTAACCAACCAAGTGGGAGGATTATCTGCACTTGGTTGAGTTCATATACAATAACAGCTACCACACATCATTACAGATGAGCCCTTTTGAAGTATTGTACGGACGGAAGTGCTACACCCCCTCGAGTTGGATTGGATTAGAAGACAGATTAATGTTAGGTCCGGAAATGCTTATGGAAATGGAACAATTGGTTAAAAAGGCACGATCTAATCTGAAGGCAGCTTAGGATAGGCAAAATAATTTCACTGACTAGAAAAGGAGGTTTAAGGAGTATTGTTACTGAGAATGGTGTCCACTCGGATGCTGCTATTCCCACTAAGACTAGTAGCTATCTTAGAAACAAACAAGTAAAGTCTACATTTGTTTTCCTTTATGAAAATAGATAAGAAGGGGACTAAGCAGACCAACCTTAGTCTTGCACATGATTTCCTCTCCTTCGTGATAGAGCTTCGCTGCTTCTTCTTCGTCTGCCCAGCTTCAAAAAGTACCTGTGGAATCACAACAACATACTACTATCCAAGAACAAAGATCTATATTCATAAATAACACAGGACCAGATGTGTGTTAACCATACAAATGCATATAGAAACATGTACACAAGAATATGGAGGAAAACTAGAATAACTTTATTAAGATGAAAAGTAGCAAGAGGATTATAACCATATGTTCTGACCCAGCATCACCCTCCAGTTAGAAAGCCCTTCTTCACCTCAAGCAAAGCTTAGATCACCCAACACTATGAATGTACACCAGAAAACCAACATCACTTCTCTATAAGATATAAAATTCCAGCCTCTAGATCTCTGTGATGAGGGATCCATATATAGATGATTATAGGGAGGTGAGTCATCTTCTGGGATCTTGATTAGTGTCTTCTCTCTAATAGTTCCTACTTCCACTTGGAGAATGAGGATCTCTTACTCATCCCTGGTCGAAAACAAAGAGGCAAGTGTCAGAGGGAAGCTTCTGGAAGATTCCATGATCTTCCACCTCGCATTTTGTCTCTGTCATTTGTGCATTCCTGATCATCGCACCCTACAGAGGAGCAATTCAGTATGCATCGCACCTTGTACATTGGGAAGGTGATATGCATCGCACCCTCTGCACTGGGCTTTCAGTATGGTCCAGTTTTGACCATTTATGAGCATTTTTTAATGGAGAACTTCAGGGAGATGATGTAATCAGCTGACCTTGTTCCTTTAGGCAGTGAAGAAACACTTTTAGGGACTTAGGATCCCTCAGTTTATGGATCTTTATGATTGGGGTTGAAGTGCCCAAAAATGTCTATAACAGTTGCCCCCTAAAGCATGAGGTCGTTAATCTTTCGGATGTCGGGTGAAATGCTTTACTATTAGGATCCGAAGTTTTTTCGAGCTGGGAGGCGACCTGTAATAAGATACAATACAATACATTATTTTGACAACATTTTTTCATGATCCAGCTGAGGCAGGCATTCCCATGCTCAGCTTTATAAATTCATTTTCATGTACATAAGACAGACAATCATCTGTGTGACAGACTGATGATTCAGACTCATCATCCTTTAGTTTGGATGATCATCTGTTCGGCAATGATGTACACTTGATGTCTTTATATTCCTAAATATATCGCAGGCCTGATGGATGAAACTAGATCCGGGGTCTTCAAAACTCGCTCAATCTGCACTCAGAGTACAAGTCGATCCATGTGAAAAATCTTCTGGAGTCGAACATGGAAAGACATCACCTGATTACCAGCCAATGATGTAAGATGTTAACAGGTGCGAGAGGAATCACCAATAATGACAATGACCCTCAAGGTACTACAGTACAATTCACGTGGTGTGAAAAAGGATTTGGCATTGAACACCATGTAAAATCTCTCGGTCGAAGGCCATTGATGTAAACCTTTCGCCAAAAGTGAGAAACTTTCCATTGAGGCATGCAAGCTTCAAAGTACTGAAAGGGTTGTTCCTAAGTCAACTTCTTGGATAATGAGCTGATGTCGACAAGAAGCGACCCGTCATAGCAGGGCCTTAATGAATCCCACATAAACGACATGGAACGAAGCAAATTATTTTGGAGGTGAAAACAATCTGACGATATAGGGTTCAGGGTGGCGGTCATTAAGGAATGGAGCATGAATGTATTGCAGTGGGTGAGACACAGACGAATTGTCCAAACGACTTCTCTTGAACATATCGGCGACACTGACGATGGATTGGTAGCGTTAACCCCAAAGATGGATGGTGTGACGTACCAATGGTGATGACCAGTGAACGGAACAACCCAACCCGGCATGGATGCGGAAGGAAAGTGTCATGTTCAAGAGTGACTTGCTGCCAATAAAGTTTTTTCGAGTTTTCTTCCCAATTTTCCCCAGTCATTGCTGACCAGTACCTCTTTATTTTTGTCAAGCTTGAGGAGGATAACATATGCTTGTTCTATAATCCGCCCTTCGGGCGAACCTGTTGCTATATTTTAGCGAGCTTAGCGATAGTGAAACTCGTTCTCATCCATTTGGATGAATTTGTCACTATTAGGTTTTAACGAGTTTAACGACAAAGATAACTCGGTCCCTTTCAATTTTAGAGAGTCTGAAAGAAACGGAAAGGAGACTCCAATGATTTTTTTTCATCATATAATCCCTTAAGTCCAAAAAAGGGTAAAATAATACAAAAGGGATGAATTTTCGATAGTTTTAACGAGCCGAACAAGACAAGCGCTCGATCTTGTTGTGTAGTAATCCCTCAGGTGCAAAAATATTAAAATCTAGAGGAGGGATATCACTTTCGATGACTTTAACGAGCTGGAGAGGACAATCGCTTGGCAATCTTTTCATATTTTACAAGCCAGTTGAAAAGAGCTTAAAGCAGACTCGTTTTTGAGGAACGAGTGATGGTTTCAGATAGCAGGTGATTCTACGTAAGATTTGGAATTTCCCAATCACGACAGTGTCACAAGGATGGCTAATAGAATCACTCTTTGGAGATGTTCCTCGAAGGGGTAAACAATCATATGGGGGTGAATGATCGGCTGAAAACAGAGTGGAGGTGATGGTGAGAACAGGACCAAGGCTCAAAAGCTGGTGATAAGGAATTCATTCAAGATTCCATTTTTTATGGGGCTTGCACCTTTTGAAGCTTTGCCCCGAATCCTTTCTTTATGCAAGTTAGGAAACGAATAGCTTTACGGGTTTAAACTGTTAGAGGTCCTACAAATTTAAAAAATAAATAGCCACTCTTCGCTTGCATGCAGAAAGGTTTGCATGCCTCCACGTATAGCGAAAAATTCCCAGGTTACCATGCAAGTTCCATCTGCGTAGCAGATAAAATGCTTTCTTGGCGATGTCTATCGAAATAGAGAAAGGTGAGTGGCACAGACACATTCCACTCACATAACTTTAACGAAGGTATCTTATTCCAGCCTAATCCCATTTTCCTATAAGGATGGGTTCATCAGACTAGTCATATATTCTCTACGGAAACCTACTATATACCCAAGGTTTTCCTACTGAAACAGACGAGGGTGCATGGCCCCTAGGTTTCAGTCACATCCTCCTGAATCACTTGCACTCATTAGGTGGATAGGCTGGGGATCGATGAGACATTCCTTGTGTGAAAAGACCATTTAGGGATGGCATTTGGCTATTTGTGATGTGTGAACTAGGGAATGACATTTGGTCTACGAGCTTGACCATTCTGCCTTCGTGTGGAAAACACATTACTCTAAAGAGTGAGGAGACGATGGCTCCCATGCAATAAATATAGTCACATCCAAGGAGTAGATTATAATCCAAGGGTCCTTGAACTACCATTACATTCATGTGAACGTTTTTCCTTCTCAAAGTGATGGGCACATTTGGAAGGATCCCTAAAGGTCGACTGGTTCCTTTGTAGAAGCTGGTTAGATTTCTCATTTCAGGCAAAAGCGATGGCGAACCAAGCGCTTTCCAAGCAGTTGAGGAAAGGATACTCACAGAATCCCCTTCATCGATGATGGTACCAGCCATAACCATTCTCTAAGCTTGTACAATGATTCTAAATGGTACACTAGCTAGTAAACGCGGTCTGCCTAGTAGATTCCAGTCGAAGGAAGCGACTAGGTTGCTTGGTGGTGGGACCGAATAGATGGCCGGATATGACTCTGATGAACTTCCTTCCTGTGATAAAGGAATGGGAGGACTGCCCCCAAGTTCATCGGAGTCTGTGCTGATGAAAAGAACTTGAACGGTGTCGTTCTCTTTCTCTTCAGTGATGGTATCATTTGAAGATGAACACTCTGAAGGAAAGACCGGGTCAATTTTCGTCTCGACCTTTTGAATTTCATCTGGTATGGATTCAAAGGGCTCATTTTCAATGATAGACGCTTCGGCTGACCACAATGATTGGCCATTCGGATTTTCAACCGGTGGAGGACTTGGCAAGAGTTTTCTGTATCCAAGAGGAAGCCGTAGCGGTGAAATAGGACTATCATCCAAAACTCTTTTAGCCTCGTCAAGGAAGGCACAATGGTGGTCGGCGTGATTGCCTTCACACAACTCACAAGGAAATCTGGGATTCCTTTTCTGTCCATTTGCTTCACTTTCACTGGTTGATGGTGTGCATTCAACATGATCATCAGAGGTTGATGCCACCAGATTGTGCAAACGAGGAGACCAGTCCTTTAAGATCCGAGGGATGCAGGGACAATCTCGGTGAAAGTGGTCTCCATTGTAAATGACACAAGGAGATTTAGGTTTTGACGATCCGGTGTGAGGATTTTCGCTAGATGACATTTGGTTGCTCCCTTTAGATTTTGGTTCCTTTTTCTCTTTCTGCTTCTTCTTCTTCTCAGTTACTTCATTTTTAGTTTTATCGACTTTATCAAGAAAAGAGGAAGGAGGAGAGGGAGAATCAGACGAAGTAGAAGGTTGGGAGGCAACTCTAGTGTCATCTAGTTGATGACTTAACTATTCATGAATTTCGGGATTCTGAACGACAGAGATAGAGAAGAGCCAGATAGGCGAACCAATTGTCAACCCTGGAAGTAACAAAGTGGCCATATGGGGTGCACCAACATCTCCCCAAGAGGCGAAGGGACTAGGATTTCCTCCAAGGGGAAATCCTTGGTTGGTAGACTCCATTTTCTCAACCTAAATACCAACGGGGGAATTTGTGATGTTATTCTGATTAAAATAAATTTTAGACGATTTGACACAACTTGTTTTTTCAATTTTAAAGAGTCGAGAAAAAACAAAAGATGACTCTAGTCGCCTTCGATTTTTATTGATCCTGAAGTGACAAGTGCTCAGAGGACCTTTTCCTTGAAGGAGTCTGAAAAGGAGAAAAATCGACTTCTCTGGAGATCTAGGTAGAGGGGATTACCAAACCAATCGAAAAACTGCAGAATTCTTTTTACAGTACGGCAGTCAATCTTCCTGAATGTTGTGTTCAGTGCATTGCGATTGATAGGGCTGCAGACACAGCTTCCTACGAATAAAGGATGTAGCCTATTGTGGTCTCCCAAAATATACTCGACGGTACATGGGAGCACAAGTCCGTACTGGCACTTGTCATCTCAGAGTGGATGAATCACCCAACCAACAATGAAAACAAAAGTTACCAAGTTTTACGACACCAAATACGTCTCTAGCCTAGACCTCTAGATGTTGTGCGTTAGGTTCCAAAACATTGTTAGATTCATTGAATTTATTTTAAGTTGATCTTGCTTAAAAAATTGCCTTTCAGGTTCACCGCGTGATGTGTATATAATTCCGAAAATGCAGTCTAAGATGATAAACAAACGTTTAATCTTCTTTTGGCAATGAAAATCCTAGCTACTAAGGAAAGAAAGTTAAGAATCTTTTAGCAAAGAGCATAGGGCACACGCTAAATGCACTGTCCTAAATCAAACCAAGCAGTCAAAATACAAATGCACATGCATGTATTTGTTTTCAGCCTTCTTAATGTATGATTGATGATAAGAAAGCTATGTGCAAATCTAAATTACTTTTAAAGCGACAATACTCAACAAATTTCTTTTCAAAATGAAGTGAAGGTAACAGAGACACTTTGCGATTTCGAAATGAAAATTGCTTTTCGACACTTTAAAAATTACTAAATCAAATCATATGCAATAGTAACCGTATAATCAACTATCAAGAACAATGGGATTGTCTTCTAAAACTGAAAACAGCAGCTACGACACTTTCAGATCCAGAAACAACAGTTCGACTATGCTACTTTTTTGCAAAAGAGAACTGAAAATGACGCACAATACATAAAAACACTTATATTTATTTGCACTAAGGAGGCGAAATAATGCAAGAAAAGGGGGTTTTCACAGATATACACTGACTACAGACAGAAAAACTCCTGAATAGGACTGAAAACAGTGAGAAAAAACCACAGCCTGAAGGTGAAGTTAACCTTCCCTGACCATCGCACCTGTCACACTGTGAATTCAGTATGCAGCGCACCTACTACACTCAGGAAGTGTGATGCATACAGTCTGCCTTGAAGGCAGGGTGTGATGGTACCAGTACGAGACTTTAAACAAGTTTTCACTCACAGTTTGCAATTCAGTTCAGGGATTTAGGCCAAGTAAGTAATGTTTAGTATATGTAAAACACAGGGGTGATCTAAAGAGGCTACTAGAGCCACCACTTAGGGCAATTAGATTGTTTGCAGATTGATTGTTTAATTCATAAACAAAACCCAGAGATAGACTGAAGTAGCATTGATCTACTTTGCATTATTCAGGCTCAGTCTGTAAGTTTATAAAAGAAACAAAGATAGATAGGCTAACAAACAATCTAGTCACTCCCCAGTGGAGTCACCATTTTGTTACCGAGAATAGTGTCCACTCGGATGCTGCTATTCCCACTAAGACTGGTAGCCATCTTAGAAACAAACAAGTAAATTCTACTTTTGTTTTCCTTTATGAAAATAGATAAGAAGGGGACCAAGGAGACCAACCTTAGTCTTGCGCTTGATTTCCTCTCCTTCCTGATAGAGCTTCGCTACTTCTTCATCATCTGCCCAGCTTCAAAAAGCACCCATGGAATCACAAAAACATACTACTATCAAAGAACAAAGATCTATATTCATAAACAACACAGGACCAGATGTGTGTTAGCCATACAAATGCATATATAGACAAGTACACAAGAATATGGAGGAAAACTAGAATAGCTTTATTAAGATGAAAAGTAGCAAGAGGATTACAACCATATGTTCTAACCCAGCATCATCCTCCTAGCTAGAAATCCCTTCTTCACCTCAAGCAAAGCTTAGATCACCCAACATTATGAATGTACACCAAAAAACCAACAACACTTCTCTATAAGATACAAAATTCCAGCCTCTAGATCTCTGTGATGAGGGATCCATATATAGATGATTATAGGGAGGTGAGTCATCTTTTGGGATCTTGATTAATGTCTTCTCTCTGATATTTCCTGCTTCCACTTGGATAATTAGGATATCTTACTCATCCCTGGTCGAAAACAGAGAGGCACGTGTCAGAGGGGTAGCTTCTGGAAGATTCCATGATCTTCCACCTCGCATTTTGTCTCTGCCATTTGTCCATTCCAAACCATCGCACCCTACAGAGGAGAAATTCAATATGCATTACACCTTGTACATTGGGAAGGTGATATCCATCACACCCTCTGCATTGGGCTTTCAGTATGGTCCAGTTTTGACCATTTATGAGCATTTTTTAGTGGAGAACTTCTGGGAGATGATGTAATCAGCTGACCCTTTTCCTTTAGGCAGTGAAGAAAAAATTTTAGGGACTTAGGAGCCCTTAGTTTATGGATATTTATGATTGGGGTTGAAGTGCCCAAAAATTTCTATAACAAGTATCAGGTCGGCGATCATGTGTATGCGTGAATTTGAGCCAAAAGGAGCACATTACAGTGTAGCAGGTGCACTAACTTGGCACCTCAATACTCTGGACCATTTCTGATCTTGGAAAGAATCGGGCTTGTGGCTTACCAACTCACTCTGCCAAGTCACATATGAGTCCACAACGTCTTTCATGTCTCCGTGTTAAAAAAAATATGTTTCTGATTCTAAACATCTGACTAATTGGTAGGAGATTCAGGTAGAACCGGAAGGAGAAATCCGAGTCGAACCGTTGAGCATTCTTGACCGGAGAGAAGTCATGCTATGGAAACAGGATATTACCCCAGTTAAAGTGCAGTGGCAGCACTTTGGGCGTGATGAGGCCACTTGGGAGGATGAAGAACTTATGAAACAAGATTTCCCAGGGCTGTTTGGTACCGAAAGACATCAAGACGATGTCTAATTTCAGGAGGGGGAGATATCATATCCCCAGATTATTGTAAATACTTTTATTTACCTCAGTCAAAAGGACACAAATAAAGGGATGATGATTTTTATGTGTTGCATGAATTAATTAATATTTATTGTTTTCAGAAAATGGAAATGAGGAATTATTTCCTAGTAACAAGAATGTTATATAACTTCTGAGGAGAGAAGTTAACATAATATATATATATATATATATTATATATATAAATAATATATATATATATATATATATATATATATATATATATATATATATATATATATATATATATATATATATATATATATATATATATATATATAATAAAGAAACGGTTGCAAAAAGCCCTAACCACTTTTCCCCTCCCTAACCATGGAATGGAGTCCAGGAGAAAGAGAGGAAGGGGGAAAAGAGGACATTGTGCTATAGAGGACAGGTAGTGGGGAAGGGGGTGACTTACCACGTCTGGTGATGACTAGATGGTAAGAGTGTAGAGCGCAGGCAACCTGTAAAGATTGTAGTCTTTGAGTCAGCTAGGGAGGAGACTGGTCTTGAAAGACAGCCTCAAGGATAGGTGGAAGATTAGTTGCAGAAGGTAGTGGTGATCATATTTATAAACAAGTAAAAGGAGTGCTCTGACAGGAGGCGATTCAGGTATGCAGCCCTAACTTGAACTAAAAGAAATAGAATGCTTACTTTCTGTAGTTTTACAGTTCCTTAATTAGTGAGAAAAGGGACAGAGTAGGGGGGTCGGGTAGAGTTTTCTACATTAACTGTTATTTGGCTAAAAGGACTGTACGTACCTTTCTATTGAAAAGTGTCAACCGGGGGAAACCTCACCCTTATCTATCCCTGCTTAGTTAAACCTTTTCTCTTCTTCTTTTTGTTTTCTTTTGAAAAAAAAAGATTGTGCTAGATAGTATTTCATTAAGAGCTGTTTCAATTAAATAGATGTGGAGGGATTATAAAATTATAGAGTAATTAGTTCAAGAAAATTCAGATACCCGAAAGAATTAGAACCCCGGAGAACAGTGGAACACGAACAGCATTCCAAGGGTACTCTGGTAGATCAAAACAAACAAGAAACTGTGCAGAGTGGAGACCCATTTCGGATATAGGAGAGAGTGCAGTAAATTGACTAAAAGCCAAGGGAAGCCCCCCTTATAGTTGAAATATTGGACTTATAAAGAAGGAAATGAAGATTAGTACACGCGAGACGACAGATGGGCTACCAAAGACAGTGAACTCACATACCAGGTCTAACTCACCTGAGAATTATCGGAAAACAATGAGGACAAAATTACTAGATAGCCCCAAATAAACACCGTAGTGTGCATAGTCACTTCCTTTACACCAGTATTAAGTTTCTGTCAAATTTATGAACATTGAAAACCAGCTTAAGAAAATAATCCAATTCGTAGTAAACAATAAGGCTACCAGGAGAGGGATGGCTAAAAATCTGGGGTAAGGGTTCATGCTGTTTTGAAACTTGTAGTCCCTGAGAATAGGGGAATTCGACATCCAAACCCTATGGTCATAATCAACCGAGAACAAAAAAAGAGGAACGCTCTGAAGGTGAAACCCTGAAAGTTGGAAGTGAAATGCAGAAATACAAAAGGAACTAAGAAATTTAGGAAGCCAAGTTTAATGGCGTTGGTTAGCAGACCTGCAAGATACAATGGTAGGAACACTATAGGTTTTTATCAGAAATATGCTCAGGTATCAAATTGTGACAACTAAAATGGAGTACGGGCTAGCTGATATAACATATGTGAATTTTGTAATATGTAACCGAAACTATATTCTGTCCATATAAGAGATGTAAAGAATCGAGTATAGCATCACATTGTATTCATGAAATTGTATCAATAAACGCAAAAACAGGACGGGTATTTATATAAGTATAAGTACAGTAAAATTTCCAAAACCAAAATTTAGATAAATAGTGTCGTCACTGCTAGTAGTGGTATGCGTACCAATAGTAGAGTAAATAACACGTATAAATTCCGAGACCTCCATTGTCACAATGAGTTTAACTGGATAACCACATAAATTTTAGAACAGAAATGAACTCTAAGAACTATCTAATTGTTAATTACATCGTTGCTCGAAATAAATATACAATTGGGGAAACCCATTAAAACCTAACCCGCCTCCAAGTTGAGGATGTTGGCTAAGAGAGAAGCATAGCATAAATGCAGAGAGCCATAGCCACCCCTTAAGCTTTCCCCTTCAACCAGGGCAAGATCTTACCCATAGCTGAAGGACTACTGCTGTAGAAGTGTCGCCCCATCACGTAGGCCGAGCCAGCTCCGAAACCCCAACACTCTGCGTTGCATTTCAAATTATAGTAGAAACTGGTTAGAGTACCTAGTAATGGCTTGTGCGCCTTCAACTATGAAGAACAAGAAAATTAATAGAGGAGTGGAGAACCAGTTGGCTGGAAACAATAAAAATTGTTTACCTGTAAAGGTTAGCCCACTGCTAGGCTGCGAAGCTAAACTCGAAAACTAATTCACCAGAAATGCAAGACCGGCACTGTCGAACAATGGCCGCATCAGAGAAAACCTCGCGGGAGGTTTGCAGAAAAAAATGAGTTCAATCTCGCCAATGTTAGAAGTAAGGGAACCCTATAATAAACACAACCGTTGGATCACAAAGGAGTGAACAACATTGTTGATCCAGGTGAGGATCCCGAGCCGGTCCACCAAACCATGTACATGACAGCGCAACCTGGAGTTAACACTTCCCTTACCTAGAGAGGCTCGCCACATGATGGAGGTAGCCTCACACCAAATTACAATGTGAATACATGTGGGTGGATCATAAAACCAAAACAAACAAACCTTCTGAGTATTAATTGCACCATTAAGTGACACCTTTGTAGCTGCAACAGTAGTAAATTCGAGGGTTACGATAAAATAAATCAAAAGTACTATAGACTAGCATGGGGAAATGCGTTAACACCCGCTGATGTGGTGTTACAAAAAAAAAAAGACTTTTTGGGGACATTACAAAAAATTTAAGTTGAAATCCTAATTTGTGTTATTTAAACTAGTTTTTTTATTGTATATATAGATTCAACACCCTGAAAAACTCCTACGCCACTTCTATTGTGTAGGGGGTTACCCTTCAGCCTGTGATTTCAATAAATTCTTGGTGGATTTTAGAGAAATTAGACGTAAAAACCCACCAAAAAAACTTCCAAAAAGTCTCTCTAAAGACAACTCAAATAAAAAATATGAACAAATAAAAAAGATTTTTAATGCTAATATATTATTATTTTGATGATTCATATAAATGTTGATCATTTTATTGTACTTCATATTAAAAATAATAAAAGTTTACACTCATTATATATAATAATTTATTAAGTTGGAGGAGTTGTTTTAGGGTTGTACTATGTATCATGTTTGAAAAAGTAGAATCTTTTGAGTGGACACTCGACCTATACTCATGGAACATTTTGAAACTATGACCTTAAACTTTTGGCATCAAAAAACAAAAGATTGATATCAATTTATCAATGATACCTACATAATTATGCCTTAAGTACATTCCTTTCTCATATCATTCTCAGATCAATTCAAAAGCCTCTCCTCTCATATTAAATTTACAATGGAATTGAAAAATGATTTACCGCTTAGTACATTCCTTTCTCATATCATTCTCAAATCAATTCAAAAGCCTCTCCTCTCATATTAAATTTACAACGGAATTGAAAAATGATTTACCGCTTACGTTTCTTGATGTTCTTATCTCTTTTTTTCTCGAAAGATTCCTTACCCATCAATTGTACAAGGAAAAGACCTACATTGAATAGTGCATCCATGCTTGTTCCCATTATCATATACCACAAAAAAAATTCATCTCACCAACTCTACAAGAAAAACACCTACATTGATTAGTACATCCATGCTTGTTCCCATTATCATATACCACAAAGAAAACCGGTCCTTCAAACTCTCTTCACTATAGCCATTTAAATATATGATCCTCAATTCCTATCAAAATAAAATAACTCATTTAAGAAGGGGCTCCAAAAAATAATGATTGCTCCATTTAATTAATCAATAAAGTGTTGAGCACATTGCACTTAGGAGTTCATCAAGGTATCATTAGGATTTCATTTCGGAAATTATTTGAGTCTCTCGCATACATAATCAGGGGAACATATGACCAAATTTCATTCACTATTATATTGTCCCTACCATTTGAGACAGTAACCTATTTTTGAGATTTGTGGTTTTTAGTAAGTGTAATTTTAACAAGGGTTGACACGTACCATGCGATGTGGTAGTGATCGGGGAACTAATTAGGATATGACATGACAAATTTCACTCCATTCTTTCACATTGCCTTATCTCTAAGGTCCAATACAATTTTTCTCTCATATTTCTAGAGATAATTGTAACCAATTGATCCACTCTTTTACCTAACTTAGTTTTGGATTTTGCATGGATAATTGTTTCATGTAAGGTTATACATGGGTTCTAATTTAATTTATACTCAAGTTACTTTTCTTCAACCCTATCATTAGAATTGTCTTCATTCATGGCAACCCATTCCATTTTTTACTTACTAGTTATTTTAGGAATGTTGACTAGTCAACTAAGTGCATGCAAGAGGGAAGCACAACATACTTCAATTTTTTTTTTTTTGGAGAGGTTCTTTATTGTATTTGTATTTAGGAAAAATATCCCACCAAAATTTCATGAGTTTTTCAAATTCTCCTTTCCTACCTAGTCAAATTTTCAATAATTTTATTGTCTCTTCTATTCTTTTGCAATACGTAGTTTTGTACGTTTTCACACCTAAATCTTGTGCTTGTGCTTAAAATATAACAAAAAATTTCCAGTTCATCTTGCCATCCAAATTCTACATGTAATTTGTCCTTCCAACCTCAAGATCTCATTTTTCTACCACATATTGAAGGTACCAACAATCATATCTCAAAAAAAGGGGCCAAAAATAATATTGAAACCCCATTTAAACCTTTTAGAACTTTGAAACAATTATTTAAAACTACTAAGCATAAGTTTAATTTAATGTTTCACTTAAGATTTTAAATTCCTTACTTATGTGGAAAACAATATGTAGACGAAATATAACCCATAACCACGTGTCTAAATCAAAGATCGTAGTACTCCTTCACATCCAAGCATAGAATTCTCTCTAACGAAATAAAGTTTCTTCCTTAATTCCATTCTACACATCGTGCATCATCAAAAAAACCCTTGAAATTGAAAAACATTCCAATAATTCTAAAAGGGAAGATGACTTTAAACTCAACTAGTCTTAAAAGATCATTAATCAATGCTTAAATCATTAGGTTTGAATCATTATATCTCCTCCTTAATTTTTTTTCAATTCTTGCATCATCTAAGAATCCCACAAAATTGAAAACATCCCAATAATTCTAAAAAGGGAGATGGTTATAAGTTCAGTGAGTCCTAAAAACCCTTTATTCAATGCCTAAAACATTAAGTTTGAATCATTACATCTCTTCCTTGATTTATTTTCAACTATCTTACCACCCCCTATTTATTTGGGCTTTAATCTCATTTCCTATTCCCCCTACCCTATCTATATATCTCTATTGCAAATTCATACTTTTTCTTTTACTCTTTCCTCACATGATACCTTATCTATATATCTTTGTTGCCAATTCATAATTTTTCTTTTACTCTTTCCTCACATGAGCCTCGGTATCCAATCTTTTATAGCCTTTCATTAATTAATAATAAATATTTCATATCTTTTTAATGATTTGGCTTCCTTTCTTACTTAGTATTAATTAATAACAATTAATATTTTCTATATTTCCTTGGATTTATTTCTTTTTTTCTTTCAAACATTATTCTACAAAATAATCCTCACTCACCTATATTTTCACTTTTCACACTTTTCAAACATAAAGTCTTTTTTAGACATTATGCTTCAATATTCTATCATAATAATAATTGAATGGCAACATAAATATTTATAATTATAAAAAAATAAAAAATTATAAAATATACCATTTAACTATTATTATTTTTAAAATAGAAAATAAATTGCTAAAGTACGAATATGCCACTTCATTAACGCAAGGTAGTATGAAAAGTATTCAATATAATAAATTTATACAAACCATTCAAGCCAAACCTAACCTTCCCAAACTTGTAACAATTTGGCATCAAACCATTCAAACGACACTTAACACGATAAAACCTAGAACAGCTCAAACCTTACACAAACAAAGCAACGTAAGCGAATAGCTACAATATTACCCAACATATCCAACCCAACTCGATAATGGAAATATTGAATTGTGACACGACTCACCTAGAAATCTTATCTGCAAAACACATATTTTAGAGATGGGAACGTGGAAAAGGGGGAGTGTGCTCCATGGCATCACCGATTCCTGCTTCAAATCGTCGCATGGCAGCAGAGGTCAAGAAAATGGGAAACAATACTCCCTCCACAACGCTTGTATTACCAACAGCGAGAAATAAGCAGATGATGCCCAGCACTACACCCACTGCCCTTATTGCAAGTCCTCCGTAGGCTGCCTTCCCCCAACCGAAATCCACATCTCTGAAGCCCATGCTGGTAACGTCAGAAACGAAGAAGGAGCCCAGCACTGTAAAGTGAGGTCGCCCTCTAAATTCCATCAGATCTATCGCCGATCGCACGCATTCGTCGTTCACAGCTATTTTTGCCTCGTTTATTAGTCTAACAGCGAAAGGCACGGTTTGGTTATGTCATATCCTCACATTATTGTAAATACTTTTTATTTACCTCAGTTAAAAGAAGGACATTATGAAAGGATGATGGTTATTATATGTTGTCTGAATTAATTTATTAATATTATTTTATTTAGTTGCGGAAATGGAATTGCGAAATAATCTCCCAGCAATAGGATGATATGTATTTCTGAGGAGTTCATATATTTTTATATATAAAAAAAAAACGATTGCAAAGACCTTAACAGTTTTTCCCTCCCTAACTGTGGAATGAGTTCCATAAAGAGGGGGGAGAGAAAAGACGGTTTGGTAGAGGACAGACAGGATAAACGGAAAAGGGTAGCTTACCACCACTGTTGAGGACCAGATGGTAAGAGCGAAAAGCACTACAACTAGCAAAAACAGTTGTCTTTGAGTAAGCTAGGGGGAGACGGGTCTCGAAAGACAGTCTCATGGTTGGGTAGTGGACTAGCTACAGTGAAGAAGGTTGACCATATCAAGGGAGCAAGAGGCGGAGGACAACATAGGTATGAAGTTCCGCCTTATTTCCAAAAGAGCAAGAGTATTTAATTTCTGTAGGAGAAGAGTGTCTGTATAGGGTATGGAAGTAACATAGTAGAGTAATGAGAAATTCTCTATTACTAAAAAAAGAAAATTAATATTGGTAGCAGAGGACTATTAGTAAAACAAACTCATAACTTGCAGCGTGACCCTCTTTATGAAACCAGATCAAACCTCAGACTCGAAGATTTGTCAATCCGGGTGGTTTGACTATTGAACGAGTGTGGTAGAGGTAATAGACTAGTTGTTGTAAAGAAATTTATTTTGAATGATAAACAAAAACTATAGAACCCAAATTCTAGACCAGTTATTCCCTCAGCCCAACAGACAACTATGTAAAGAGATTTAAGAACAATCTTGCAACCGAGACAAGGGTCACTTAAAGAGAAGAAAACTAGGACAAACCTGAAACAGGTCACGAAGTTGTGCTGGTTTATTCTGGTAGTATCAGAGTATGGGGACGAAATCAAAATTGTTGTCATAGATATTAGTATTAACCGTGACAACCTTAAGACAAGTCACGAGGGTGGCTTATCTCTAAAACAAAATAAAAATAATAATGGAACACCTTTGTTTAAAGAAGTCGAAGCTTGAAGCCCTTGCGGTACCCGGGCCTGTACTGGTAAATACCGTGTTTATGGGGACTTGTTTGTAACTGTATTTAAAGCTGAGTCTGCCATTAACTGAGACGAGTAAAGGAAGAGTCTAGGGAGCTAGCAAATGGAGCACGGAAGACTACGGTTAGGTGGGAGTACACGTTAATGTCTCCACCTTGCTCTGGCATACCAAGTTCAAACCCTGTGGTTTCGGAAGAGTGGAGGAAAGGCTACGTAATCTGGTTGAAGGGTTTTGTTCAAGTCAGTGCTGGAGGAGAGAAAGACAAATTCACACATAAACAGAGTTATGCCAAGAACATTAATCCTCATAAACTGTGTATACATCCATTGCATAGAAAGAAAGCAAAACTTGATACAAGCTGTGCAAAACTGTAATTTTGTTGTTAATAATAGTTAAAGTTCCTTCACAGGGTAGCTGTGGAGCAAAATTTCCATGTCAAGCCAAAACTTCGAGACCAGACTACAACAGATAATTTGCCATAAATTTACAAGCCCTGTAGAGCTAAATAAAAAAAAACGTTTGCGTAGAAAACAAAACTTATATACACAGGGACAGACAACGCTGTAGCCAGTCCCAATATCAATAGAAAATGTACATAAAATTGTTGCAAGACAACTGGAACTTGGCAGGGCGGAACACCCTCCAACTCCCTTGTTCATTAAATAGAAGGAACAGGTCTCACGAATTCCGAGACAGAATAAATAAAACCGATAGTAGCAAGTAAAGCTGCGATTGGAGGGTTTCCATACCTGGAAACTTTCGCGTTGGCAAGAAAGGGGGGCTACTCCCTAGCTATGACTTGGACGTCGAATGATGGAAGGCGCCCATGCCTGCAAAATTGTAACATAAAACAAAAACATAAATTATTTCAGAGCCAGACAAGGTCTCGACAACCGCATTCAATCAAAAGAGTAAAGGACCATAAAACCTAGTTTCTTCCCTGAGGCACTCAGAAGCTAGGGTCACCATTATAAGCATAGTTCTGTCTCGGGGCTATCAACTGTCCTTAGAATCTGCTCCTATGAATGTAGAACCAACCTTAGGTTAGCGAGGGTTTGTTGAGGAAGGAAAGCCTCGGATGCACAAGGATTAATCGGAAAATACTTACCTCTGTGAATTGTTTACCTGGGGGTGTAGCTGACCCATACGCCAGTTTTTGTACAAGATCTATACGCTAGAGAATGGAATTCGAGAGCACCGGCGGAGCCCAGATGAAACCTCCGAATGGTAGTATCAATGAACCAAATAACCCAAATCCGAAACCCTCAGCAGTATAGCTGGGTAGCCTACGATAAGCACCTTGCTCCTTCACCGTTGGATGGATTGAAGCAAATCGCCATCGTTGAGGCAGCGTGAAATACCATGCAAGCGGAAGAATTGACCACTCTGTCGGCCACGTATAGCACGGCATCGGACAAAAGTTAATACACAGAAAATTGCAGATAAGGAAATCACGTGACCGGGACAGAAAAATCTTAGAATATCACATTAATCTTATGACGCGTGTTAACTCGCATGGGTCACCAATTGAAACAAGAAATATCATTACTTCAACTCTTGAGTCTAGGCCACGTGGATTGCAACCGTAGCAGAAACCGAAATGCATTTAGCGGGAAAAATACGTAATGGTAAATGTGAAAAAAAAAACTTATCCTGTGTGGAGGTCTTACAAGTGGTATCAGAGCCAAGTGACAAAGCTGTGACCTCTGGGGACAGATGGAATCAAATAGACCATTAAAGAAATATAAATAAATAAACTATTAACCCATTGCATTTACAACTGATTTCGTTCTTAATATGTGTTAGCAACAGATAATGTGATAATCCTGGCAATGTTACTGTTTGTGATAAGCACAGGAACAACAAAAGACTGACACCATGAGAAGAACAGAGAGTGCGTCCCACAGGTTTGGGGCGGGTCAGGGGCCTGCAGCGGGTTCTGGAAACAATCCCGAGTTATGGGTTCAGCTGGGTGAGGAAACCCGCAATACCAATATGGCGATTCTGGAAACTATACAAGAACTGAAAAATGAGATGGCCCGATTACGCGAAGATAATGCAAGATTAACGACGGAACAGGAGAGAATTCTTAAAAGCTTATTTGACAGGCAGTACCAACAGCCATTGAATCCCAGTGCTGAGGAGAAAATAATGTATGGTGAACAGAATCATCATGCAGAGCCCAAAGAATCAGAGGGAAGGGAGGAAGAACATTTGGATAATGCTTCAGAACAACAAACGTCTAAAAGGTAGCAGATAGAGCTACAAGGAGAATTCCGTAAAATCAAGCTGCCGCACTTTGATGGTGAATAGGAGGAAGCAGCAGAGGCCTGGTTAATCAATATGAAAAAATATTTCCAGCTTTATGACTATGACCACAACCTCAAGGCGCGATTGGCCATTTCCCAATTACAGGGAAAGGGCACCCTGTGGTGGGAGGAGGTAAAAATGGTAAAGGGTGTAAGCAAGCAGAATATCACCTGGGATAAATTTCAAAGATATTTTAAAGAAAGATACCTGACCGAGTGCTTCTATGATGAGAAGGAAAGAGAATTCCATGATCTGTAATTGGGGCAGCAGACTATGGATGAATTTATCACTCTCTTTACCTCCCTACTCTGTTACGTGCCCTATATACCGGAAGAAAAAGCTAAGGCATAGAGGTTTGTTTGCAGTCTACGATGAGCATGCGGGAAAAAATAGAATTTGACAACCAAAAGATGATGGATGAGGCCATCCGCAAGGCCCAAATTTGCTATTAGCAGAGCAAGTAGAAAGGAGATGTCCTGGGTAAGAGGTGGGACGAGAAGAAAGGCAGCAAATCGGCTGGAAGTATCAAAGGTAATCACGGTGGAGGCAGCAAAGGACTCGTTAAGGGGCAGATCAACAGAAATTCACAGAAAAATTCATTCCGATCAAAGCCCCCTACTGAGTCCAGATAAACTGGGAAATTGGACAATGAAGGGAAAACAAGGCCTCCCGTGCAATGCTGGGACTGTGGTGGGCCCCATTATGTGAAAAACTACCCCCAATGAAAAGGAGTTGAACAAGTCTCTTAGGTTTATGAAGCCTCTACAGTTGGCGATGTAGGGCGAGCTTTGCCAAAGATTAATGCTGCTTTGGAAGATTGCCAGGCAGAGTACCAACTGACCATGGTAGAATTCGAAGGTAAACGTTTTGACCTTGCTGTAACTATTTTGATTGATCATCATGCTACGTTAAGTTACATTAGTCCTAGAATTGTGGAACATTGTAAGTTACAACCCGTTAAGTTTAAAACCCCCTAGCTAGTTCAGTTGGTAATAGGGGAAAAAAGGCGAGTAATGTCTAAGGTTAAAAGTTGCCCAATAGAAATAGCAGGACAACCCGTGACGGTAGATTTAAATGTGCTCCCTCTTGGTTCGTATGATATACTGATTGGTATGGATTGGCTAGAGAAACACTGGTCCATAATTAATTGTAAGACCAAGACTATCAGTTACAAGGATGAGCTGGGAATAGAACAGGAAGTATAGGGAATTAAGCGGCCAATACAGATTCGGCCCATAACTACATCACAACTAGAAAAGTGCATGAGGGAGGGGTGCCAAATTTATGCCATCCAAGTTGGGTACACCAACTCGAAAGACAAAACAGCTGCATTGGAGAATATTCATGTGATACAGGAATTTTTCGATGTATTTCCGGAAGAGATACCTGGATTGCCACCCAAAAGGGACATAGATTTTACCATAGAATTGGTACCGGGGGCAGCCCTAGTTTCTCGAGAACCTTACAGAATGAGTGTACCAAAATTAACAGAACTGAAGATGCAATTGCAGGAGTTGTTGGACAAAAAATACATTCGCCCCAGCGTGCCCCCTTGGGGAGCCCCGGAATTGTTTGTGAAGAAAAAGGATGGGACTCTCTGCATGTGTATGGATTATCTCTAGTTAAGAAAATCGACAATCAAGAACAAGTACCCTCTGCCCCGAATCGATGAGTTGTTTGACCAGGTGAAGGGAGCAACAGTTTTCTCAAAGATTGATCTGCAATCCAGGTATCACCAAATCCGAATTAAAGAAGAAGACGTAGCTAAGACAACATTTAGAACGCGGTATGATCATTATGAGTTTGTGGTGTTACCCTTCGGGTTGACCAACGCTCCCGCCACCTTTATGTGTTTGATGAATAGTGTGTTTCATCGGTATTTAGACAATTTGTGTTAATCTTTATTGACAATATATTGATTTACTCTCGAACTAAAGAGGAGCATCAGGAGCACCTCAGGATAGTATTACAAACCCTCCAAGAACACCAATTATATGCCAAGTTTAGCAAGTGTGAATTCTTTAAGGAGCAGATACAATATCTGGGCCACACCATCACTAACGATGGGATTGATGTGGATCCTGAAAACATTTGGACCATCATGGAGTGGCCAGTACCCAAAGATGTGGTGGATATCCGATCTTTCATGGGGCTAGTAGGTTATTATCGACGGTTTGTAGAGGGATTTTCAAGAGTAGCTTATCCAATCACATCCTTGCAGAAGAAAGGGAAAACTTTCAGGTGGACTCCTGAATGTCAAAGAAGTTTTGAGCAACTTAAATACCTACTCACCACAGCACTTGTTCTAAGTATAGGTGAGCCCAGTAAGGAGTATGTGGTGTGTACAGATGCAAGTAAGGAAGGGGTAGGAGGTGTACTGATGCAAGAAGGAAAGGTGATAGCGTATGAATCAAGGAAGTTAAAAGAGCATGAGCAGAAATATTCTGCTTACGATCTAGAGCTGGTTGTGGTGATTCGTGCCCTAAAAATGTGGCACCATTATCCCATGGGAAAAAAAATTCTTTTATTAGTAGACCACCATAGCCTGATCAACTATTTCAATCAGCCCACGTTAAATGCAAGACAAGCACGGTGGGTGGACCTTCTGAGGAGTTTCGATTTTGAGATCAAACATTTAAAGGGGAAGGAGAATCGGGTGGCTGACGCATTGAGTCGAAAGTTGCAATGGATATATGAGATTTCTTGCAGTGAGGCGAAAAGTCCCTTCGGGTAGATGATTCAAAAGGTAGCCAAACAAGATGTTGTTTATCAACAAATAAAACAGCAAGTACAGCTACCAAACAACAAAGAAAAACAGTCGGACTATGCCTTAGATGTTGCTGGCAAGTTGTACTATAGAGGTAGGTTGTACGTACCCAATCAAAACAGCATTAGGAACCTGATATTGGATGAGTATCATAGAAGTCATTATGTCGGACACCCAGGGTATCAACAGATGGTCACCGCACTCCGGAAGGGATATTATTGGCCGGGAATGAAGAAAGATGTGGCTGGATACTTAGCCCGATGTTTAGAATGTCAATGGATTAAAGCAGAACACCAACATCTTGTTGGGTTTCTTCAACCAATACCCATTCTGGAATGGAAATGGGAAACCATCACTATGGATTTTATAACAGGCTTGCCAAAAACAAAGAAGAACAATGACTCCATCATGGTTGTGGTGGACAAACTAAGCAAGGCAGCACACTTTATACCAGTGCAATCTACATACAGAGCTGTGCAGATCGCTCATGTGTTTATGCAAAATATATTTAAGCTGTATGGGTTACCCAAGACCATAATTTCAGATCGTGATGTAAAATTTACATCGGTATTTTGGAAGACACTGTTTGAAGAATTGGGAACTCATCTGAACTTCAACACAGCTTACCACCCTCAAACTGACGGGAAAACTGAACGGGTAAATCAGGTGGTGGAAGATATGTTGAGGGCCTTTGTGATGCAGCAACCAAACAAGTGGGAAGATTATCTTCATTTGGCTGAGTTCGCATACCATAATGGCTACCACACATCATTGTGTATGAGCCCTTTTGAAGCATTGTATGGGCAAAAGTGTCGTACCCCCTCAAGCCGGAGTGGACTGGAAGACAGATTAATATTAGGCCCCGAAATGCTTGAGGAAATGAAGGGACTGGTGAAAAAGGTGCGCTCTAACTTGAAGGCAGCTCAGGATAGCCAAAAGAGATTCACTGACCAGAAAAGGAGGTTTAAGGAGTATCAGGTCAACGATCACATGTATGTGAGAATTCGAGCAAGGAAAAGCACACTACAGTGGAGCGGATGCTCTAAGTTGGCACCTACATACTGTGGTTCATTTCAAATCTTAGCAAGAATCGGACCCGTGGCGTACCAACTTGCCATGCCTAGCCACATACAAGTCCAAAATGTCTTTCATGTCTCCGTATTGAAAAAATATGTTTATGATCATAAAAATGTAATTAATTGGAAGGAGGTATAGGTGAGAGTTGTCTCTTAAAGATCCATCTAAATGTTTTCATTAAAAAGGAAAAACTGACTTAGGGTGTTTCATGTTGCAGGTAGAACCGGAAGGAGAAATCTGGGTTGAACCACTGAGCATCCTTGACCGAAGAGAAGTCACGCTACGGAAGCGGGATATTACCCAAGTTAAGGTATAGTGACGGCACTTCGGGTCTAATGAAGCCACCTGGGAGGATGAAGAATTCATGAAACAGACTTATCCACAGTTGTTTGGAACTAAAGGACATCGGGATGATGTCTAATCTCAGGGCGGGTAGATGTCATATCCCCAGATTATTGTAAATACTTTTTACTTACTTCAGTTAAAAGAAGGACATTATGAAAGGATGATGGTTATTATATGTTGTCTGAATTAATTTATTAATATTATTTTATTTCATTGCAGAAATGGAATTGCAGAACAATCTCCTAGCAGTAGGGATGATATGTATTTCTAAGGAGTTCATATATTTTTATATAAAAAAAAAGGGTTGCAAAGACCCTAACAGTTTTTCCCTCCCTAACTGTGGAATGGGTTCTAGGACGGGGGGGGGCTATAGAGGACAGACAGGATAAACAGAAAAGGGTAGCTTACCACGTTTGGTGAGGACCAGATGGTAAGAGCGCAAAGCACTACAACTAGCAAAGGCAATTGTCTTTGAGTAAGCTAGGGCGGAGACTGGTCTCGAAAGACAGTCTCATGGTTAGGTGGTGGACTAGCTACAGTGAAGCAGGTTGACCATATCAAGGGAGCAAGAGGCGAGTGTGTATCTTATCTTCGGAGGACAACATAGGTACGAAGTTCTACCTTATTTCCAAAAGAGCGAGAGTATTTAATTTCTGTAGGAGAAGACTGTCTGTATAGGGTATGAAAGTAACATAGTAGAGTAATGAGAAATTCTCTGTTACTAAAAGAAGGAAATTAATATTGGTAGCAAAGTACTATTAGTAAAACAAACTCAGAACCTGTAGCATGACCCTCTTTATGAAAGCAGATCAAACCTCAGACTCGAAGATTTGTCAATCCCGGAGGTTTGACTATTGAATGACTGTGGTAGAGGTAATAAATTAGTTGTTGTAAAGGAATTTATTTTGAACGATAAACAGAAACTATAGAACCCAAATTCTAGACCAGTTATTCCCTGAGGCCAATAGACAATTGTGTAAAGAGATTTGAGAACAATCTTGCAACCGAGATAAGGGTCACTTAAAGAGAAGAAAATTGGGACAAACCTGAAAGAGGTCACAAAGTTGTGCTGGTTTATTCCGGTAGTATTAGAGTATGGGGACGAAATCAAAATTGTTGTCATAGATATTAGTATTAATTGGCACAACCCCAAGACAAGTCACGAGGGTGGCTTATCTCTAAAACAAAAGAAAAATAATAATGGAACACCTTTGTTTAAAGAAGTCGAAGCTTGAAGCCCTTGCGGTACCCAGGCCTGTACCGGTGAATATTGTGTTTACGGGGACTTGTCTGTAACTGTATTTAAAGCTGAGTCCGCCCTTAACTGAGACAAGTAAAGGAAGAGTCTAGGGAGCTAGCAAATGGAGCACGGAAGGCGACGGTTAGGTGGGATTACACGTTAATGTCTCCACCTTGCTCTTGCATGCCGAGTTCAAACCCCGTGGTTTTGGAAGAGTGGAGGAAATGCTACGGAATCTGGGTGAAGGGTCTGGTTCAGGTCAGTGTTGGAGGAGAGAAAGACAAATTCAGACATAAACACAGTTACGTCGAGAACATTAATCCTAATAAACTGTGTATACATCCATTGCATAGAAAGAAATAAAAACTTGATACAAGCTATGCAAAACTGTAATTTTATTGCTAATAAGAGTTAAAGTTCCTGCACAGGGTAGCCGTGGAGCGGAATTTCCCTGTCAGGGAAAAACTTCGGGACCAGACTACGACAGATATTTTGCCATAAATTTACAAGTCCTGTAGAGCTAAATGAAAAAAAATGCTTGCATAGAAAATAAAACTTATATACAGAGGGACGGACAGAGCTGTAGCCGGTCCCAATATCAACAGAAAATGTACATAAAATTATTGCAGGACAACTGGAGCTTGGCAGGGCAGAACACCCTCCATCTCCCTTGTTCATTAAATAGAAGGAACAAGTCTCAGGAATTTCCAAACATAATAAATAAACCCGGTAGCAGCAAGTAAAGCTGCGATTGGAGGGTTTCCATACCTAGAAAGTTTCGCGTTGGCAAGAAAGGGGGGCTACTCCCTAGCCATGACTTGGACGCCGAATGATGGAAGGCGCTCATGACTGCAAAATCGTAACATAAAACAAAAACATAAATTATTTCAGAGCCAGACAAGCTCTCTACAACCGCATTCAATCAAAAGAGTAAAGCATCATAAAACCTAGTTTCTTCCCTGAGGCACTCACCGGCTAGGGTCGCCATTATAAGCATAGTTTTGTCTCGGGGCTATCAACTATCCTTAGAATCTGCTCCCTATGAATGCAGAACCAACCTTAGGTAAGTGAGGGTTTGTTGAGAAAGGAAAGCCTGGGATGTGAAAGGATTAATGGGAAAAGACTTACCTCTGTGCATTGTTTACCTAGGGGTGTAGCTGACCCATACACCAATTTCTGTACAAGATCTGTAAGCTGGAGAATGGAATTCGAGAGCACCCGCGGAGCCGAGATGAAACCTCCGAACGGTAGTATCAACGAACCAGATGACCTAAATCCGAAACCCTCGGCAGTATAGTTGGGCAACTCGGGATAAGCACCTTTCTCCTTCACTATTGGATGGATTGAAGTAAATCGCCACTGTTGAGGCAGCGGGAAATACCATGCAAGCGGAAGAATTGACCAGTCTGCCAGCCACGTAAAGCACAGCATCGGACAGAAGTTAATACATGGAAAATTGCAGATGACGCAATCACGTGACCGGGACAGAAAAATCTTAAAATGACACATTAATCTTATGCCACGTGTTAACTGGCATGGGTCACCACTTGAAACAAGAAATATCATTACTTCAACTCTTGAGTCTAGGCCACGTGGATTGCAACCGTAGCAAAAACCGAAATGCATTTAGCCGGAAAAATACATAATGGTAAATGTGAAAGAAAAAAAAAAAAAAAGAGCCTTATCTTGTGTGGAGGTCTGACAGGTTAATAGCTCTCCCACAGTTGTCTTCGCGCATGCAAGGCTTATCGCATTCCCGTAGAACCCTTTAGGAAGTGGCGGGTCAGTTTTCATCCGAGCATTCACGGGGAATATGAACCGAACTTCCTGCTCCGCAGGCATTCGGACAACCTTCGTTCTGAGGCGCCACAAAAATGCCGATAGAGCTTCAAACCTTGAGCACTTGCCTTTCCCTATGGCTTGTCTCTTCAACGACTCGATTTTCTCATGTCCCAAGAAGAATGAATTTTGGACCAGCTCGTTAGCGGGCACCATATGTCCATATTTGTCTTCTATTTGATCGTATTCATAGAGCGGGAACTTAATAGTGGGATCCGTCCGTGGACGGAGCCTTTCTCTTCCCTAGACCGGAAGAACAGAAGGTCTTGTCTCGCCCTTCGCCATTTCGGTAAGAGCGGTCATGAACTGGACGAAGCCAAATGTGTCAGTAACGGTATGATTCACAGCCATGGTGAGTATGAACCCTCCGCATCTCAGGCGTGTTACCTGAAACATTATGATAAGAAGTACATTCAGAAAACACATTTTCGGCTGCAAGAAATAGCAGTCAATGCCACCATGAAAGATAGCTAATGCAGGCTTATACGGACTGAATTCATCAAATAAAATTGACTCAAAGCATGAATGAATTAACCTAAATCTGAAGGATAGGAAAATTGGTAATAGTGTCTGGGTTGGGCACATCATGCAGGAGATCTTGCCAGCAAGAAAAGGACGGTAGTTGGTCTCCGAATTCCTCCAGAGCAACATCCGCATCACCTTCCACAAATAGCACACCTTCTTCCGTGCACTCGACAAGGAGCTTACCCCTGGGCGCGTCTTCGACTCTTCCGGCCAAAGGGTAGTAGAATACTAAAACCTTGGCCACCCCTTCTCTCATAACCCTGGTAAGATCCTCACCCTTCATCGACAGGTTGAACTGATAGAACTGAAAGAGGGGGATATGAAATCTCAGAGTTCCCTAATCATCGATATTGGAAAGGTATAGAAACTTTTTCGGAGTAGGCGCCAATGGTGGAACCAGGACAACGCCCTTTCTGGTGACCTTCACTTGCAGAGACGCCATTAAATCAAAGTTAACCTGAAAGAAATAGCTGAGCGACTGTAGAGACCTTTGCCGCTGCTACTGCGTGAGTCGATAATACTTCATAATTATTGCGCAGAGATGTGCATTATATAACTCAACATTATGGTTGTCATCGGAATTTACATATTGCCTTTAAAATAAGAATAAATGATGGTGCAAAAAAACAATGTTTACTACCATAATAGTATAAATTAATAAATAAAAAATAAATAAATATTTAAAAATATTTATCTATGTTAATACTACTAGATGTATTAAGTGTTAAGTGGATTATTCAAAAATAAAAATTATTAGAAATTAGTCAGTTATGATTATCTCTCATGAAAATGGTAATAGATGAATGACTTACTTAACAAAAAAATGATATCTAACTAATAAATATATTTGGTGTGCAGGTGATCATTTTCACGAGAATAAAATATTTTAATAGGCATATAAAGTAATTTTATATCAATTTAAGTAAACAAATTTATATTTTCACTTTTGAATGGATAATTTTTATATTTTTAAAAAATATTTTAATTTACTTAAATAAATTATTTGAATATTTTTTAGGGGTAGTGTAACTAGTAATTAAAGCAATGTGGGTTATGTGAAAACTGAGAGTTTCAAGGTTTAAATGACTTTATTGTGTAACCTGATTTACTTTACTAAGAGTAAGAGACTAAGAGTAAGAGATTTAGTGGTAGGTGTGTGGAGGCCTTCTTGAATTGTTGAGCAATTAGTTATTGATTTCTGGTAAAAACATTTTAATTACAAATATCAAGGAGATGTGTTAAAAATATTTCACTCTCGCTTTTTAGAATAAATAAATTATTTCAATATCCACGTGAATTAATTTAATTTTCTATAAACTTTAAAAATTAAATTAAATCTACAAAAACTAAAAACTTTTATTTTCAATTTTTAATGCTAGGAAGTTACATAATTCTTATACTTCTTTAAAATGTCTCAATGCAAAATTTATATACATGTTACCTAATTTATTTCAATATAATTTTTGCATTTATGGAAGTGAAAGCAAAAAAAAATTGTTTATAATAATAAAATGTTTTAATGCCCAAAGAGAAAAATAATTCTGTGAGAAAGATACACTTTTGTGCTTCTCTAAAATGTCTCAATGTAAAATATATATACATGGTAACTAATTTATTTCAATATAATTTTTGTATTTATTGGAAAGAAATGTTAAAAGAAATGTTAATAATAATAAAATGTTTTAATGGCCAAAGAAAAGAAGTAATTGAAAGTAAAAAAAATTCAATTATTTTGTGATAAGAGTAATTGAAAGTAAAAAATTTCAAATATTTTGTGATAACAGTGATAAGATAGAGATGTGTCATTCAATCAATTCTTAATATAAAATTAATGTCATCTTTAAAAATATAATAACAATAATAATAAAAATGAATGTGCTTTATGGAAACAAATATTTTTATATTAAAAATTGAGTAATATTAATCGATAATTAATGTTGACAAGATCCATAAATAAACAATTTTGATGACCATAGTAAATAAAATATTCAATCTCAATTAGATATATATTATATATGGTTTAAAAAATTTTAAAAACCAGAAACGTTGAGTTGTGTGGTCCACATAATTCAAATGTCTATAAAGTTTTCTAATCATTAAATCTATTTGTATATTTAAAAAATTCAATTTAAATAATGAAAATTATATACATTAAATCTAACGAAATATAAACATTGTTTTTTTAAGTTTTACACTTCTAAAATATTTACATTTTAAAAAAATTGATTCCTTTCAATACTTACTCTATCCATAATTAAAATAAATACTTTAAATATTTTCATTTATTATAACTTAATTAATTAGCATATTACTTAATCTACATCATTATTTTTACAATAAGTCATCCATTTTAAAATTTACTGGGGGTGAAAAATGATTCCTTTTGAAAAAATTCAATTTTTGTGGCCTACGACTTTCATGTGGTGAACTAGATATCTCATTAGGTTATTGAGCACATTATTTTTTCGATAGCTACTTTTATCTTGGAAATATGATAACTGACTTTAATTTTAATCTTTTAATTTTTATATAATATTTCACAATAACATTATTTTTAATTTAGTTACTCTATTTAGAGAGGTGACCTATGATTTCAAATTAAATTAAAAAATATTTTTATTTTGTAAATCATATAAAGATGTTAAATTTAATTAAATGTGTTAGGTTATAAGTTTATAATATAACAAAGTAAAAATATTTAATTTATAAATTAAAAATAACATTATTATTAATGATAACTTTTATCATGATTCAAATAATGGTTTGCTGAATAATTTGTTTTGCCAGTTACATAGGTTCAAATGTTCTAACTAACATTTATGAAATAAATGGTATAATAGTGAAACTAATTTTTGAAATCATTGATTTTCCAAAAATTCTTGTTTCAATTAAAATAATGATAATATAAAACATTTATTGATATTCATTTCTAATTATATATGATATAATAGCCAAACAGATCAAATTATTAATTGTCCCAAAAAAATTATTTCAATAATAATAATAATATTCACATTCATTTTCTATTATTTTATTGATAATTTTGAAAAACATTTAATTATAATAATACTTTTTAATTTTATTGACATTCACCTTCCTGCACTATTTACCGATAAAAATAAGTACATCATGCGACAAGATTTCAGAGGAATACCAACACGTAGGTCAGAATTTGGAGAGAAATATTATGCGTGAGTTATTGCTTTTGTTTTTTTAAGAATTTTTAAAATTATATGAATTTAGAGTACTTAAATAAATTTATTGAAATAGTTTAATTGGTACTTGTCATTTTTTGAAGTATTATTTAAATAATTTCAATAGAATATTATATAATTATGAAATTTTAGGAGTCAAAATACCATAAATATATCTAAAAATATGTTATTTATTTGAAATAAATTTTAAAATTTTAATTTATTTTTTTTATAATATAATTAAAAAAATAAACGAAATCCCAAAAAAAACTAATCATTAAATAAGTCGAGATGGAAACAGGCGAAAGAATAAACACTTATCACTAAAAAAACAAAAATCTAACGCCAAAAAAACAATAAATATATACGTCCATTTTTCGGATTTCAAAACGTGTAACCATCACGAATACTGTGAATAATCCGGGGTTCCTTTCGCAACGAATTTTTCGGGCCTATGATGAGTTCTCAAAAACTGTGGGCTTGCCAAATTTTCAACTCAGATTGGAGCGTGGAAGTCTCATTTGTCTCATTTGAGAAGTTCAAAGAATTCAACAAAAATCAAATATGGGAGAATCTATTTTTCAGTTTCGGCAGAATATGAGGAAAAGACAGAAATGTCACATCTCTATTTGCCTCATTTGAGGAGTTCAAAGAATTCAACAAAAATCAAATAGGGGAGAATCTAATTTTCTTTTTTTTTTAACTGGGGTATTTTATTATCTACAGGAAAATATAAGTACAAAATTGAGGATCCTCAATCTGCCCCGGAGGGAAACTAGATCTGTTGGATCCTAAACCAACAAACATCATTCGTGATCTCATCTGTTTGCTTCTCAATATGATAAGAGCTACTGAACATAACAAAATAAACACCATACAAAGAAAGCCCACATAACAAACACTAACCCTACTGGCGCAGGGGTGGCCAGCAGGGGACATCTCCTCAAACTTATCGACAACCAAAAGAGTGAACAAAAAGAAACACCTTTAAACTACTGCCTCAAGGGTGCCCCAGCAGAAACGCAAAAGCGCAGGGCACCAACAAGCACCGGTAAAAGGGGAAAACCTGGCAAAAACTCTGCTAAGAAGGCCATCAGTCAATATTGATACTAACGTGTTCCTTCCTCTGTTCCATCAGCATGGCCTTGATATCTTTGAGGAGCTCATTCTGTTGCTTTACCAGCATCTCTGCATTTGCCGCCTCTTTCTTCGCCGCCGCCGTGTCCTGAGCCATTTCCACCATTTCGGCAGCCACTTGTTCCATGGCCTTTGCCAGAAGGTGCTTCAAAACCCAGTAGGTGTGGAGAGCCCGGTGATACAGGGAAAGCCTCCCCCGAGTGTGCCCCGGATCAGGTAATTGAAGGGACCACTCATACATTTCAGGGTCGGAAGGTTCCTCCAGCACCTTCTCCTCCATAGCGTCCATAATGTTCCTAATGTGAGCATTTGAATCCAGATTGAATGCCTGTTCTGCCTCATTCACAGTCTGGCGAAGAGATCTGTTTCTACGCTTGTGCATTTTCTGATTGCGGTTGCTCTCGACTTTGCTAGTGGTCTGGCGGGGGCGACCGCGCCTTTTTTTCGTCGGCTGGTTTCCTTCATCCCCTTCCTTAATGCGTTGCTTACTTCTACTGCTCTGCCCTGTTTCAACCTTCTTGCCACTGGGTACTTTGACCTGCCTGCCCTCCTTATCCTCTGTGTTTTCAATTTTAATTTTGGTTCTGGCTCCATCACCCTACCTTCCTTCCGCTGCCACCTCACCCTCTTGGGCTTCTTTAGCTTGAGACTTCCTCATATCCGCTCTCTAGAGACGATGAGTAGGGTCTCTTCTCCAGAGCTTCGCTTCCCTCGACGCTTTCCTCAGGTTGCTTTTGCTGGGCCTGCTACCTCCTTTCTTCCTTATACCTTCTCTTTCTCCTTTGCTCAAATGATGCGTGGGCTTTCGATTGCACTTGTCACTAATACCCACAATTTTTTTCTTGGGTTTGTGAATCATTTTTTGGTTCGGGCCGCTCACCTGACTTGCTACACTTTCATTTATGATTACTGATGGGGTGTACAAAACGCCGCCTTTCTGTCCTTTCCGAATGACCTTTTGATGATGTTTTTCCCTCCCTCGCCCTCTCCGCTCGGGAGATTAATTATCCCTGGTTCGCTTCATCATTATCCTTTCTAATGAGCTGATTTAGCTCGTCCCATCTTGCCAGCTCTTCCTGATTGGTCCAACTGTCATCAATAGGTGCCCTGTGTTCGTTGCTTCCCCAGTTTGCTAGGCAGTCTGCTGGTTTATTTCCCTCTCGTTTGACGTGCAACGTGAGAGTGACATCAATACCAGTTAGCATATCTCCTATTTCTCGGACTGTACTAGCACTACGCCAACTTTTTACCACTTTCTCCCAACTCTTCCCCTGGATTAATTGTCTGATTGCGTTAATTACCATGGTGGAGTCACCTTCAATTTCCAACTTTTTGTATCCGTTTCTTCTGGCAATTTTGAGGCCTTGGTGCACTGCCATGAACTCAGCCTCATTATTGGACATTGTTCCGCCATGCTCTGCATAGATCCATTGAGTCGTTCCTTCTATATTTCTGAAAATTCCTCCAAAACCCGCTGGGCCTGGATTTCCTTTTGCTGCACCATCACAGTTTAGTTTGATAAAACCTTCCGGTGGTTTTCTGAACACCCCACGGCTTTGATTTGCTAATTGATGATTTTGTTTGGCGCCTTGTTGGTATAGCATCCCCTGATTTACGTTAATCTTCTTAAGGATTTCTGTCTCGGCGTCTGTGGTTTTCCAGTCTTCATCTGCCCAATTCTCCACTAGGATGGTTTCCTTGATTTGCTTTAATGTTCTCTTCCATATTTCCTCCTGGCCAGAGGCCTTTCCTTTGAAAATGCGACTATTGCGCTCTTTCCACAAATTCCAGATATTGAAGCCTGCAGCTATACTCCAGGCTCTTTTGACTATTATGCTGTGGAATTTTCCTTCCCCCCACTCGCTAAGAGTTTGGAAAATATCCGGCTGGTTTCTGATAATTGTAGCAAAAAGGGTTTCCGTTTGCTTCCACTGATATTGAGCCACACTGCACCCGTTAAGAAGGTGTTCCTGGTTTTCTTCTTCCAAATTACAGAGGCAGCATCGCGCTGGGCCTGAAAAGCCTCTTTTTTGGATTCTGTCCCATGTTAGGATTCTTTTCCTGCCAACCAGCCATGCAAACATCTTGATCTTCGGCCACCACTTTGTTTTCCAGATTTTTTGCCAGTTTTGTTCTTCTTCTCCTAGGTCACTTTGGATTTTTAGATCATAGGCTTCCTGGATTGTGAATATCCCCTTTGTTTCTCTACCCCAGCGAAGGATGTCTCTACCATCCCGCTTTTTTATTTTTCTTGAATCCATTTCCTTCTTGTACAGAGATTTTTGTTCTTCTGATGCATTCCTGTGCCATTCCTCCAGGGGTTTCCAATCCCTCCATTCCTCATTCTCTGTTGCAGCGTTCCAATAATCTTTAACCTTCTGTAGGCTTCTCTCGTCACCTGCTCTGTGAATTTCCTGAATGCCTGGTATATTCCTCATTTTACCTCTTTGCTGCCAATCTTCATCCCAAAACCTCGCTACCTGACCTCCTCGAATTTCCCAGAAAATATGCTTGTCAACTAAGTCTCTGCCTTGGAGGGATAGGTTCCAGATATCCGATCCCCGAGGAGTATTTTGATCTCTAAAAATTTCTTCCGGAGATATAGGCATGTTATATTTGACAGTCCATATTTCTTTCCATAAGTCCGGGCCTCCTTGCATCCACCTCCATCTTAATTTAGCGGCCATGACTTGGTTTAAGGTCCAGGGATCTCTGATCCCTAAGCCTCCTTTTCCTTTAGGCTTGGTTATACTCTTCCACGAGCAGAGGGCCCATTTCTTCTGTTGCTTAGGGCCTCCCCATAGAAATTTTCTGTAAATTTCAACAAGTTTATTACATATTCCTTTAGGGGTAGCCATTACTGATAAAGGCTATATCGGAATTGCTTGAATGGTGGCTTTGAGAAGGACCACCCTGGAAGCAATGTTCAGAGCCCGGAAGGTCCAATTGTTCAGCCTTTTCATGATCTTTTCAATGATGTGATTCCAATTACTTAATTTAAGAGATGATGTATCCAGCATAATACCTAGATATTTGGTAGGGAGATCCCCTAACCTATAACCCAAGACCCTGGTTAGATGATTCTTAACCGGTTCTGCTATGTTGAAGAAAAAAGTTCTGGATTTGTCATTATTCACCTCCATCCCGGAGCCTTCCATAAAGATCTCTAAGATTTTCTTGATCCTTTTGACTTCTTGCAAGGTGGCTTTGCAGTATATCATTATGTCATCAACAAATTGTTGATGAGTAACAGTGGTTCTATGGCCCCATAATTTAAGGCCTTGAATCTTCCCATCTCGTGCTTCTTTTTTGAAATATCTCCCTAACCCTTCAACTGCAATTATAAAGAGAAAGGGAGACAAAGGATCCCCTTGCCTGAGTCCTCTGGAGGCATTGAAGGTTGTTGTTGGCGCTCCATTCAGCAAGATTGAAAAGTTTGGGTTAGAGATCATACTGATGACCCAGCTGACCCATCTGTCACAGAAGCCAAAAGCTTTGAGAATGCTTTCTAGGAACTTCCAACTTAGTTTGTCATAGGCTTTTGATAGGTCAAGTTTAATTATCATGCCCTTCTCTTTTTTAGTTTTCAGAGTGTGAAGGACTTCCTGGGCTACCACTAGCCCATCGAGGATCCGTCTTCCTTCCACAAAACCTGTTTGTTCGTGGGAAATTATACTTGGTAGGATCAGTTTTAATCTTTGTGCCACAATTGAAGCAACAATCTTATAGATGACATTACACAGAGCGATCGGATGGAAGCCATCTGCGTGATCAGCCTGATTTGTTTTAGGGATCAGAGTTAAGAGGGTTGAGTTTATCCCTGGCCAAGTTCTTTGGTTTATTCTGGCCTCTTCAACCACTTCTACAACATCTGAAGCAAGGAAATTCCACCCTGCTTGGAAGAATTCAACAGTGAAACCGTCTGGGCTAGGGGCTTTGTTTCTTTTCATGTTTCTAACTATGTCCTCCACTTCTTCCCTGGTGATTTTTCTCATAAGAGCCAAGTTCTGGTCTCTTGTTATTAAATTTGGAATTTCTCTACCTATCTTGGCTATGGCTTCTGATCTGTCAGTATGTGGCTCTTTCAGTATGGCTTTGAAATGATTTACCAGGACTGTTTCAATTTCTTCATGTTGAACGACCCGTTGTCCTTCTTGGTTTTTTATAGAGAAAATTCTGTTTCTTTGTCTGTGTTGAACCATTGCTTTATGGAAAAATTTAGTATTCCTCTCACCTTCTCTGAGCCATTGGACCCTGGATTTTTGATGCCATAAAATTTCTTCTTGTTTCCTTCTTTCTTCTAACTGGGTTAGCACTCTACCTTCTTCTTTAGCTCTCTCCTCCTCTATTCCTTCCATGATATCCATCTGCTGGAGTTCTTCCATTCTCTGTTCTAATCTCTTTTTATCTTCCATAATATTCCCAAATTCCTCTTTATTCCATTTCTTTATCTTATTCTTCATTTCCTTCAGCTTGAGTTGGAAAGTATGCATCTTATTTTTTCCCCTTTGCTCGCTCATTCGCCACCATTCTTCAAGCTTTTCCATTAGTCTTTCATTTCTCAACTAGAAGGCTTCGAACCTGAAGGGCTTCTTTGGGGGTCTTTGCTTTAAGTCTATCTCTAATTTGACTGGCCAATGGTCCGATCCTACTACCGGGAGAATGGTAGCCTCTATAAAAACATCCTTTATCATTATTTGTTCTGAGATTAAAAATTTGTCCAGACGAGAGGCAATTTGGTTCCCACCTCCTCTCCGATTGTTCCAAGTGTGGTTGCCATTGATGGTTTGAATGTCAATCAGGTGATGGTCCCTTATGAGGTCTCCAAACTGCTCCATAACCTTATCTGGTCTTCTGTTTCCTCCTCTTTTTTCATCGAGTCCTTTGATCAGGTTAAAATCTCCACCTACAATCCATTATTTTCCTGGGATGAGGCAACACAAGGTTTTTAGGTTTTGCAAGAAGTTCTCCTTTTCGTTTTGTATATGAGGACCATACACCCCTGTTATAATAACCTCTTCCTTAGTTCCTACTATACTTGCTGTGCCAGATAATATTCTTGGGAAACTCATCCAGTTACTGAAGTGTATTTCCTCTGGGTTCCAGATAAAAACTAATCCACCAGCGCTTCCAATAGCATCTAGTCCCATCATTTCGTAGCTACTCCTGCTTTTGTTCAAAATTTCTCTCATTTTTTCTGTACTTATTTTTGTTTCCTGAACTATCATTACACTAGGTTTCTCTTTTTTCAGTCGTTCATTCAAATACCGTTGTTTGCCTCTGCTATTGAGGCCTCTTATATTCCAGGTTGTAATAATCATCATAACAATTTTGGGGGTGATTGAAAGACCTCAGACAGAGGAATCACTCTTCCAGAGTTAACGAGCATTTCGCCCACTTCTTGAATCATTTCCCCCAAGGTTTTTCTACCTCTTTTTTTCCCTCCTTTGCCAGTGCTACCCGCTCCTATGCACTGCGTTTCCTGATTCTCCGGTTCTTGATTTTCCTTCTCTTCCATTAGCCTTTTCTTTGCTTTGTAACTGTGAAATGCTTCTTTGTATTTTTGTTTTTGTTCTTCTGGGATGAATCTTTCATCGAGCTTTTTCCATTCCTGAAGAAGTCTCGCCATGACTTGTTCTTCCTCTTCTCCTTTTGTCTTTTTTGGATCTATCTCCATGTTTCCTTGGTCCTCTTGGGCTGCATTTGTGGTCACATCCCGCTGGTCGTTATTCCTGTTCTCTGTCTCTTTGTTCAGTTTTTCCGCTATGATTTCCATTCCTTCCATTTCTTCTTCTTCGCTCCCCTCTGCCTCCAGCTCTTCCTCCTGTAAGGCTTTGAACATGTTCTAAGATTCTGTTTCCTGGGTTTCATTCGAGTTCCTCTTTTGCATCTTTTTATTTCCTTTACCTCTTCTTCTTTGAACTTCTCTGAAGTCCGTTCTTTCTTCCTCTGTTCTCTTTGTAGTATTGTTTCTGTTACTTTCTGCTTCCTCTTTCTTCTCAGCTATCGTAATGGGGCATTCTTTAAACAAATGACCATACTCATGGCATCTACGGCAACGGAATGGTATATGCTCATAGTCTATTGGTTGATGCCATAGTTCATCGTGATATTCCAGTTCAATCGTGTCTGGGAGAGGCTCTGTTATATTCATGTAAGCACAGATTCTAGCATAGGAGTTGAACTTCCCTCTCTTTGTTGTTTCAGCCACTTTCACAAAGGAACCTATAGTGTTTCCTATGCCTTTCAGGATGTCTGGTTCCCAGAATTCAGATGGCAGACCAAAAAGTCGGATCGAGATCGGAGCCGCTAACATTCTCTCCTTATCTGGGTTATAACAATCTACCCATTCTCTCATGAACAAGACAGCGTTGTTCATGAAATATGGTCCTTCCTCGAAGACTCTTCTCCTATCTTCAAGGATGGAGAATATTACAGTGAAGAACCCCTTTGCTCCCAACTTGACATCTACATGACCTTTCGGTTTCCACCTCTGATAGATCCATCTCATGAGGTCCTTTTCAGCAGGCCAATATCCTATAAACTTACAAATCAAAGCACTATCATGCATATGACTTCTGTAATTTTCTAGTTTATTAGGAGGTATTACAAACCTGGGTCTTCTCGTGGTCCTGGGAAGGCATTTGCTTTGGAATCCTGTTCTCCTTTGTATTCTTGCTTTTGAAGTTTCACCTTCAGTAGATTGGCCTTCTGCACTCTGTTTCTCCTTCCTGTTTTCCCCCGTAACCGCTGCTTTGAAGGAAGGGATCTCTCCCCCCCCGTTCTCTGACTCCATCCTGACCCCACCCAGCGCCCTTCCTTGCGAAGCAAACGACAAACCCGCTGACAAGCAGGCGAAGTTGCAGGTAGCAGCAAACCCTAGTTAGCTGCACGTGATCGCTTCTCCTGCTTCCGCCTTCCCAAGACTAGAAAACTCAGGGGAGAATCTAATTTTCAGTTTCAGCAGAATATGGGGAAAAACTAAATGTCACATCTCTATTGAAGAAGTCCGGATTATTAATAAGATTGGTCATTTTCATCACAGTAAGGTGAGGTCATAAAGATTCAAATGAGGCCAACCAATTTCAATAGAAACAATAGTTAGTAGTTGTTGGGTCCCCACTCTTTCCTCTTGAAGTTTCTTTGTTTTTCTTTAAGTATTTTTATATTTCCATTTAATTTTTGATAATATTCCCTTGTCTCAACTTTTCATTTTTGTGACTTTTAAAAAACGTATTATAGACTATGTGTGAAGTTGCCTATGTTACTTAGTACAACGGATCGAAAAGATTGTGAATAACATAAACACTTGAACAATTAGAAAACAAATTCAGACACATCAACACAACCAAATTTGATAAAGGAGTTCACCAGACTTCCTCGCTACGTCTCTTGGTCCTTTTGCTTCTAGTGCTAACCTTTCTATTATGTCTTCAAATTGTTGTTACAGGTGTGAGCTCAGAAATAGAGTTTCAAACATGAAAATGGAACTCACCACTGAGTTCAGCTCGAGTTCTCGAGTCAAAACAAGTATAAACTTGACTGTATTTGGTCAATATGACCTCTAGACCCCCTGGGACAGTTCAAAACCACACTCTGTCTACTCTTTTTTTCATGACACTATATTAATATACCATGTTTAGTTACAGACTGCAATAAATGCGGAATAATGCGATTATACTAAAAACAGAGGATAAACCAAAGCACTGGCGGGCGTGGAGTTGACCCCGACCGTTCGACGTTTTCATGACGTAGATCCTGATACCATCCGATCCAACGGCTATCGCGTTGTTCGATCATCAAGTAATCCATACGATTTCCACCGTCGATCTATCATGCTCGATCCAACGGCTTCCATGTAATTCACACTCCAACTAACACAACGGTTAATTCTCTAAAAGCACTCGAGAAAAGTTGTTTCGGGATGCTATGTGTCAATTGCTGAGTGGAATCATGTTGATTTCTGAAAAACCATTTCCAACCTTTGAGGCATGCAAAATACCGTTTACCACTTTCCTGTCAGAACTCAAAGAAGTTTAACTTTTTTTGAATAACCTCATCGTGTCTGTTTTGCAAAATAACCTGCTTGCATGTCTCGATTTGATATGCGTTGATCTTCTTTGATCGGATGATCCAACGACTGTGGTGTGAACCAATCACACATATGTCATTCCTTCTCTGCGGACATCATCCAGAACCTATGACTCATTCCCGGGTTGCCACGTGTCCTCCTGATGTAGGCATTGACTTTTTGACCTAAATCTTTGATTAGCTCTAATTTCTTTATCCAGACTTGGACTTGCACGATGTTTGCACCGTTGGAATCATATTGATGAGCACTTTGATTTGATTCAACGTTGAACTGAATTTGAAGAGTTTTGATCTGGAGGTAAAACTGAATCGATTTTGGATCACTCCTCCCCACTGAAAGCTTTTGGTCCACCAAAAGTTGGTTTTAGCTATTGAGTAAGTGAGGATAAAGTTCCCTCACTTTTCCAATCTCTATCCATCATTCTTTTCTTGGATTTGTACCTTTGAATCCAACTCGAAGATACTCAACATTTCCCCATCATGAGCTTCTTATCCCCCTGTCAAGAACTGTGTCCTCCTGTAACTCATTGAGATACTCGGGCAATAGAACTTCAATGGAAGGTAGTTGACCTTGCTCTTTGGGATATTCAATCAATGAAGGTTTATACAATCGCAAGTTTTCAACATTTACGGCGGAATAAATTTACATATAAACTGGTAGATCTAGGCGGAAAGCATTTTCACTAATTTTGTCAAGTATTTTGAAAGGAACGTATCTAATTGGTTTCAATTTCTTACCATCCCCTTGTAGTCTTTCTTTGTTGATGTACAACCAAACTTGATCACCAACTTGAAAAATATGCTCAACTTGATGCCTGTCATGTCGTGCTTTATACTTTGCTTGGCTCTTTTCCAGCTATTCCTCTATAGCTTGGTGAATTTCCTAGATTTGTTCAATGAACTTGGTTGCTTTGTCCACATCACTATGTCCATCAACTTTTATGTCTTTACCAAAGACAAAATCTAAGGGAGACTTTGGTATAAAACCAAAACAAGTCTCAAAAGGAGATATTTGAGTAGAAGAATGTTTTGCATGTTTGTAAGAATGTTGCACATAACACAAATGCTCATCCCAAAGTTTGGGATGCTTGCTGCAATATCCTCAAAGCAACTATATCATTGTCTTGTTAACCACTTCTGTCTGACCATCTATTTGTGGATGAAATGCCTTGCTCTTCTTTAACTTTGTGTCCATTAACTCCCATAGACTTGACCAAAATTTTCCGACAAATCGAGAATCTCAATCAGATACAATAGAAGTGGGTAACCCAAAATAAACCCATACATTTTGAAAGAATAACTTTGCAGTTTTTGCAGCTTTGACTTGTTTATTACATGGTGTCAAAATACACATCTTACTGAACCTATCTATTATTACATACAAATAATCATGACCCTTTCTATACTTTGGCAACCCCCTTACAAAATCCTAGAAACACTTTCCCAAGAAAAAAAAAATTGGAAGTGGAGTATACAAGCCTAATTTTCTATTACTTGGCTTGCTTGTAGCACACATAGTACATCTTTTAATATATCTAGAAACTATCTCATTCATTCGTGGCCAATAGCAGAATCTTTGTAATTGTGCAACTATTTTACATACACCAAAATGACCTGATATGAGAGAAGCATGTGCTTCTCGAATTATGTTAAATCTTTCAGTTTGTGAAATGCATAACTTTCCGAAATTATATAAGAGTTTGTCCTCTATGTAATAATCCAATTCTTCTACCTGCTTGCCATGACTTAGAGTTGCATATACATCCTTAAAATCCGCAACTTGAGCTTATTGTTCAATGTAACTTTCATGAATTACTAAATTATGTTTAAGTATTGTGGATGCATTTATGATTGGTATTGATAACATGTTTGCAACCTTATTATGTATGCCGTTCTTATATCTGATAATAAGATGAAATTGTTGTAGAAAACCCATCCACCAATAGTGTCTTGATTCTTGCAATTTAGTTTGTGAGTGTACATATTGAATTGGCTGATGATCTATGTGTATGATTGTTTCTTTACCCATTATGTAATGTTTCCACTTTTTAACACTCTGAACTAATGCATACAATTCCTTATCATACGTAGGATAATTAACTACTACTGATGTAAATGTCTCAAAATGAAAGCATGTAGGCTTTCTGTGCTACATCAACACTACCCCCATGGCATATTCACTTGCGTATATCTCAATCTCAAATGGATGTTGAAGATTCAGCAGTGCTAGCACTGCCGCTCTATTGTTCCTTTCTTTCAATGTGTCGAAGGCTTTCTGTTGTTTGCCACCCCATTGAAACACATGTTTCACACTTGACAAAGCATGTAAAAGAGCTATAATCAAAGAAAAATTAGAAATGAACTTTCTCCAATATTGCGTTGCCCCTAAGAAACTTATAACTTATGTAGCAATATCGGGCTTATGCCAATTTACAATGACTTTGACCTCAGAGGGATCTATCTTCAATTCACCACCCTACAATATAATCCAAATAATTCAAATATGTCCTACCAAATTCACATTTTGACAGTTTTACATATAGATTTTCTCTTTTCAAAACATCTAAAGCCTGCTTTACATGCTTTACATGCTTTACATGTTCATCCCATGTTCTACTAAAAACAAGAATATCATCTAAATAAACTATTACAAAATCATCAATGGATGGTCTAAATAAATCATTCATGACTTGCATGAATGTAGCTGGAATGTTAGTTAAGACAAAAGGAATAACCAACCATTCAGAGTGTCCTTGCTTCATTTTCAAAGCAGTCTTCCATAGATCCTGTTCTGCCACTCTGATCTAATGGTAGCCATTTTGCAAGTCCAATTTAGAGAAGCAAACTGCATCTTTTAATTGATCTAATAAATGGTCGATACGAGGAAGAGGATAATGATTCTTTATCGTGATTTTATTTAATTCTCTAAAATCAATGCACATTCTCCACGAACTATCTTTCTTTCACACTAACACAATAGGTGATCCACACAGTGATGTGCTTGGTTGAATAAACCCTTGATCGAGCAACTCCTGTACTTGCTTCTTTATCTCTGCATTCTCTACAGCTGATAACCTGTACATTCCAATGTTAGGTAGTGGAGCATCTTGCTGCAAATAAATCTCATTTTCTATCTCTTGATTGGGTGGAAGCCCTTTAGGATCTTGAAACAAAATATCATAATTGGAAACAATTTTAACTAGATCTTCTTTTTTATTAGTATTATAGCCTTAGAATCCATCAGATTCATCAATATCCTTTGCTTTTACAATCATAAGTAAATATTGCTTACCTGAATTTACAATGCTTTTCATCTGTCCTGAATTTATGAGAGATAATTTATCTTTGAGTTTATGAACCCTTACAATATATTCAATTCCATCCTTAGTGAGTTTATACTTATTTTTAGTTCGATAGAAGGTCACTTTTCTATTGTACAAGTATGGAGTTCCTAGTACAATTCCACATATGTACAATGGGACTATGTCTAACTCAATCTCATAAACAAACTTTGACCCAATAGCAAAACGAAGTTTACATTGTTTCGTGACTTGTAGCTTAGTTTTATCACACACACAACCTAATGTATATTGTGTTTTATGAGGTTTTGTTTCTGGACCCAACTTCTTTACAATTGCTTTAGAAATCAAATTAACTTGTGACCCACTCTCAAATAAAGTATCAATTTTAGTATGCTTGGAAATGACTCTAATATGAAATAAATCATTTATTTTCCTGTCATCATTATCAATAGAATGCGAATAATTACTTGTAGATTCTTTAGAATCTTTACCTTTTGTACCTGTAGCTATAACTGTTGTCTCATCACCTAAATCTAACCCCCAGTCCTTTTAAACAACAACAACATTGTTTCTCTCTTTACTCTAGAACTTCTTAGGCTTTAATTCTGGATGCAATGACCATCATTGTGCCTCATCATGTCCTTCCTTCTTACAATGAGTGCATGAAGGTTTATCCTTCTTCCCAGTATTTGTTTTCCTCTCCTTCCATTTCAATTTCTTCTTGCCTTTCTTCTTGCTTTCAATAGGTTTGGATGGTTTCCCAACATCTGGGGTTACATTTTTACCTCTAGCTTCTAGATGAGTTTCTTGAACTAATACATCATCTAAGCTAGTTGGATTAAACATAAGTATGATATGTCTCAGATAACTATGAAGACCACCTATGTATTTCAATAATGTCTTTGGTGAGTCCAATGATATGCCTAATGTTAAAGCTCTCTTATGAAATTCATGAGTATAACTTTGAACACTTTGACCTTTTAATTGACATAGTGTTTTCCAACTCATCATTGCTTGTTGCATATAGGCCAAAGGATAAAATTGCTTTTTAATGGTAGAAAAAAATTCATTCCAAGTTCAAATGATTTTACCATGCTTTTGGAGATCTGTTTGTTTCTTGCCTTCCCACCATACAAGTGTGGTTCCTCCAAGTCGAAGGATAGCAAGCTGGATCTTCTACCTTTCTAAATCAACTTTCTCCACCCTGTAATAGACATCAATTTTCCTTATCCAATCTTCAAGCTTTTCAGCATTAAGTTCTCCATCATAAACTGGCAAATCAAATTTTACATCTAATTCAATCAAATAGGATTTATTTTTCTTTTTAGAAGAACTAGTCTTATGAGAAGAAGACGATGTTGACGTTGATGGTGATGATGGAGGAGATGGTGGGGGAAGCATTCTTCAATTTCCCTTATCTTCTTGATCTCTAGGTGATGAAGTGTCTTCATATTTGTTCTTTTTAAACGTGCAATACATCTCTTCCACCATTGCACGTAGTGTCATGAAACTATCCAAGAACTGAGATTCTGACCCAAGTGGAGTTTCATTTGCCATCCTTCTTTGTGAAAAGACCATTACAATCTTTGGATTCACCTCAATAGGTTCACCTTCACCTCATCCGAGCCTCAACCTAGTAAGAATTCAAATCTCCACACAAACTTGTCAAACCTTTAAAAACCTTACTTCTCTGATACCACTTGATCTGTTTATGAAAAAGGTATTATAGACTATGTGTGAAGTTGCCTATGTTGCTTAGTGCAATAAATCAAAAATATTGCGAATAACATAAACACTTAAACAATTAGAAAACACATTCAAACACATCAACACAACCAAATTTGATAAAGGAGTTCATGAGACTTCCTGGCTACGTCTCCTGGTCCTTTCACTTCCAGTGCTGACCTCTCTATTATGTCTTCAAATTACTATTATAGGTGTGAGCTCAGAAACAAAGTCTCAAACACGAAAATGGAACTCACCACTGAGTTCAGCTCGAGTTCTCGAGTCAAAACGAATATAAAATCGACTGTATTTGGTCAATATGGCCTCCAGACCCCCTGGAGCAGGTCAAAACCACACTATGTCTACTTTTTTTTCGTGATACGCTATTAATATAGCATGTTTAGTTACAAACTGTTCGCGTTATGATACAGATTTAGCACTATGGCACATGTGTTGTTCTTGATGGCAACTCTCACAGATGACAAATCACAGTTCAGACTCATAGAATGAAGAAAAAGAGGCATACACAGGTTCTCCATTGACCAAGTCATGTATACACGTGGGTTCGCAGACCAAAAGGCGTGTATGGTGTATGCACGCACTTTCACAAAAGGAAAGGCACATACATGTTGGAAAACTTAGTTTTGGTCTGTGGTATTTGGTCCATAGCATTGTCATCCATGGTATTGGTCCAAGGTATCTTGTTCAAAGTGTTGACCCCAGGTATTTGGTCCAAGATATTGGTTCTAAGTGGTTTTGGACCATGGTATTGAGTAAGGCCTAAGATTATAAAAGGAGGAGAATATCATTAGGAAAATGTACTCAAGCATTGAATATCTCATGAAGAGAAAGATCCAAAATATAGGTTATTGGTTTATGGTGCATAGCTAGATCTGAATCAAGGAAGAACCTGAGTGCTTCATGATGGATATGTTCTATTGATGGGTGAAGATTTTAAGGCTTGAAGAGAAGTATCTTTGTGTGGTTTTGATCTTTTATCTGAATCACCGACGCATGTTGTAATCTATAAATATGATGATCAGGGTATAATTGATATTTGCAATTGTTGTAATGTTTAAATCATCATTTACAGATCTATACGCAGGTTCACTTTAGCAGAGGCGCATATACACGCTAGTTCTGCATATCAAAACAACATAAACGCAAGTTTTCCTTGAGAAGACGACGTATGTACGCAGGTTCGACACATTGAAGTAGCGTATACCTCATAAAATATGTTTTAGCTACTTCTGTTTGTTGTTGCAGTGTTTTGGGTTCTGGCTTGGGTTCTCGTTACTGTTACTATATTCTGGTTACAACATTCTGAGAGGTGATTGATTGATTCAGTTTTGGTTGGTGCAAAGTAGATTGGTTGATGTAGATATACTTGATGTTTGATTGATGTTATTGATGGATCCAACCTGAAAATTTATGAAACGTGGTCCCTGGGAGAAAAGAGAAGGTTGTAGCCTTCTGTAGGCCTCCACCTACATACTAGTAAACACATCAGCTAGTACAAGAGCTAGGGGGTTGTAGCTCCCTTCCAGGAGAAGCTAGAGAATGAGAGAAGGTTCTAGCCTTCTACAAGTAGAAGCCTGCGTATTGGTATAAGTTTACACCATCACAAAAATTGTAAAAGGAAGTTTCTTATTAAAAGAAGATAGAGGTGATTGCAGTAGGTGGTTTTCACCCACATTGGGTTTCCACCTTATATCTTGTGTTCATGTGTGTGTGATTTTTTGTTCTGTTTTACTGCACTTGGTTACTATTTATATGGTTCTAATGCACTAATTAAAGGTCAACATATGAAAAATTAACTGAATCATAAGTCTGCGGGATATATGTTGGTTTCCTTAAGAAAATTTGTGTATAAACGCAAGTTACATTAACTAAAGTAGTCTATATGAATCTGAGTATGGAAATGAAATATTGTTTACTTGCTAATACTGATTCACCCCCCCTCTCAGTATTATTTCCAACAATTTGTATCAAAGCAGGTCCTTCGGAAGAAGCTTGATCACTTGAAGGAAGATCTATCATCATGAGTAACTACGAAAGAGAGGGACCCATTGGACCACGAATCTTTGATGGAAGCAACTTCATTTATTGGAAGGTAAGAACCACAACCTATCTTCAGTCTCTTGGAATAGATGTTTGCAAAATCGTGGAAGGAGGATATACATTTCCATCAGCAATTCCTACAAATACGATAGGTAAAAAGCAATATGAAACCAATGCCAAAGTTGTCAATAAATTATTGGGGAGTCTGTCACAATCAGAATTTGTTAAGGTTATGCAGCTCAAAACTGCCAAAGAAATATGGGACAATATCATTCTAAGCTATGAACCAGACAATCAAGTAAAACGTGAAAAACTAAAATCTCTCAGAATTCAATATGAAACTCTCAAAAGGCACAATGATGAAAGTATAGCTAATTACTTCCTACATATAAATGAGATTGTTGGTTGCATGAAAAACTTGGGAGAAGAGATAAAAGAAGTTACTTTAGTTGAAAAGGTTTTAAGATCCTTGTCTACTAAGTTTGAATCAAAAGTTTATGCCATAGAAGAAAAGCAGGATCTTCAGAGCATTACTATGACACAGCTACACGGAATCTTAACTGCTTTCGAAATGAGAAAAGGAGGTCTATCAGATATGAGAGAAGACACATTTAAAGCTTTAGGAAGAGAAGAGCTCAATGAATCAAGACATATTTCAGAAGGAGAGGAAGAATAAACTTTGTTAAGAACCTTCAACGGGGTTCTGGAAGATTCAGAGGTAAACTACCTTTCAAATGTTTTGCTTGTGGAAGAGTCAATCATTATGCGGAAAAATGTCCTCATAAAGAAAAACTTGATAAAGGTAAGGAATCATCAAAATGGAATAGAAAATAGAATGTAAGTAAGAAGAGCTATTATATGCATGAATATAGCAATGGTTTATCAAATAGTGATGAAGATGAAAACAATAATGACTATAGACTTCTTGTGGCTTTTGAAGATCATGATTTCTTGGATGCTTTAGCTGAAGATGACCTTTATGAAGAAATCTCTAAACTGAAAATATTTTTAGAAGAAAAGAATATGATTATAGATACTCTCACATTCCAACTTGCTGAAAGAGAAAAACACAATGAAAAACTAGAATGTGAAATTGTGGTTCTAAGAAAAGATATTGAGAAGACAAAAGCTCTCAATCTCAGATTTGTTAAAGGAGGAGAAACTTTAGTTGAAATTATCAAAGTTATTCACTGATAAAGACAGGTCTTGGATATATTGAAGAAGCATTTCATGCACAGAAGCTGTCAACCTCCACTACAAGCTATCTTGATGCAGCAAAGAGAAGTGAACAGTTCGACAATCGTCAGCAAAGGCATAAAGCAAATCACCAGGTAAATCGGGTTAAATCTAATTCAAGGATGAACATAAGCTACAACCAAACTCAGGTAAATCATACTCATTATGTTTCAAGAATGAATCACCAGGTCAGTAGATTTGATAATGGTAGGAATTTCTTTAATGGCCAATTGTTTTCATGTCATAACTTTCGACCCAAAGTTGCTCAATGTGTTGCTTACAAGACCATCATGATTAGAGAAGCACGAAATCAAAGGAATGTTACAGGGATCATGAAAAGGACCTATAATAACATTTCTCCTCTTGAAAATGAAAAAGAATGCTCTATCTGTAACAATTCCGATCATGAAGATTTTGAATGCAGGAGTAAATTCAGGGAAACATCTTAGAAGGAGCAAACTTCATTGGGTCTCAAAACATGGAGAAAGAAAGAACCACACAGAGAAAGATGTGGTATAGCCTTGTATGCAGAAGGATAAGAAAATTAGTGCTACATCGATAATGGATGCTCAAAACACATGGTAGGTGATAAAGAAAAACTTCAGTCATATATTGCCCTAGAAAAGGAAAAGAAGGTCTCATTTGGAAATGACACTCTTGTTGTCATAAAAGGTAAAGGTTATGTTCTCTTAAAATAAAAGGTTAAAGCTAGGATTTGCATGTATGTTGATAGTCTAAAGCATAACCTATTGAGTGTCAGTCAAATGTATGATCAAGGAAATGAAGTAGTATTTCGATCAAATGGATGTGTCGTTCGTGAGCTTGATATAGGAGAATCCATGATCAAAGGCATAAGAACTCCAAATAATTTATACATAGTCAAGGGAGGACAACAACAGTGCTATCTGAGCAAAAATGATGAACACTGGCTATGGCACAGAATATTGGGGCATTTAAGCTTCCCTCAAATAAGGAAAGCATGAAAATTCTAGGTTGTTCGTGATCTTCTTGATATCAACATTCCAGAAAATACAATATGCAAATCATGTCAATTTGGTAAGAAAACTAGAGCACATTTCCCTGAGAAGGAAGGATCAACTAGTAAGCCTCTTGAACTTGTTCAATTTGGTCCATCAAGGAAAAAGTCACCTCATGGAGAAGAATACTTATATTGTTCATTGACAATTTTTGCAGAATGTTTTGGATAGGACTTCTAAAGCATAAAGATGAAGCATTTGAAAATTTCAAAGCCTTCAAAGCTTTGGTTGAAAATGAATCAAATCGCAAAAACAAATGCCTCAGATCTGATCGAGGAGGGGAATTTACGTCGGATGAATTCTTTGACTTTTGTGAATAACATGGAATAAAAAGAGAATTCTCCATTGCAAGGACTCCTCCGAAAAATTGAGTGGTAGAAAGGATGAATAGAACTGTTCAACAAATGGCTTGTGCCATGCTAGATGAGTTTGGAACTCCTGCAATCTTCTGTGGTGAAGCTACATTTGTTGTCGTCACTATTATGAACAAATCAAATGTTTGGGTAAACAACACTAAAACTCCACATGAACTTTGGTATGGTAAGACTCCTACTATAAAATACTTCAAAAATTTTGGAAGCAAATGTCACATCAAAAGGACTGATGAAAAACTTGGCAAGTTTGAACCCAGAGCAGATGAAGGCATTCTCCTTGGTTACTCTTCCCGAGGTAAAGGATATAAGTGTTATAATAAAATACTTGGGAAAATTATTGAAGGTATTGATGTTGTTGTTGATGAAGTAGGCAAAAATACAAAACTAGGTAAAAATCGAAGATTGTGGAGAAGATGAGGATTATCCTTTCACATCAAATAAGACTAATTTTGAAGAAGAAACAAATGAAGCACCAGAAAAATAGATCATGGCAGAAGAAAATACTCCATACATGTATGTTCAAAAAAATCATCCAGAGAGTCAAATTTTGGGACAGAAAGAGGCAGGTGTGCAGACAAGAAGAACTATTACAGAAGCTTCATGCTATCTAGCATTGCTTTCCTCTATCAAACCTAAAAATGTAAATGAAGCATGCAAAGATGAATGTTGGGTCTAGGAAATCAATGAAGAACTTCAAAAAATTGAAAAGAATAATACTTGGGAATTAGTTCCTAAACCTCATGATAAGAATATCATAGGAACCAAATGGATATTCAAAAACAAGCTAAACAAAAATGGAGAAGTTGTTAGAAACAAGGCTAGACTTGTTTGTGAATGGTATGCTCAACAAGAAGGTATATATTTTGAAGAAACTTTTGGAACTGTTGCTAGACTTGAAGCCATAATAATGTTCCTTGCTCTTTCTAGTTTTTAGAAATTCATTATGTATGGTATTTGTCTATTTTAAATTAAAGATTAATACAATTGCAAAATAAACATTTAAGAATAGTTTTTTGGTGTTATAAACCATTATTGAAGTCGATTCATATAATTCTTTACATTATATCACTATTAAGTTAACCTAATAGATATTTTTACATGTAACTTTGTCAAAATTGGTGTATTATATCATTTTTCACTCTAAAACACGGTCGAAACTCATTTATAAAATACTTTGTCTTATCAATAATTTATATCATGAAAATAATTGAGAAAAATAATTTATATCAGTTTCTTCAATATATATATATATGACTACATCCTTGAATGATCCATTTTGATATTTTATACATCTACACTATAACGGGGATGTATTCCATCTTATTAGTCCCTACCATCTGGTAATGTTGAGGGACTATAGTAATCATAAACTATGATGTTAACATTAGTTGACCTGTTTGTGACCTGCTTCTTAGTGCCAGTTGAGGGAGTATATCGAAAGTTTTTTGGTAAATAGTAATTTACTGTGTTATTTGGCCTCTTCCTGAGGTGGGAGGCAAAAACATAGGTTATATTTATTTTTTCCCAATCAGTGTTACAGCAGTTTCAAACATCCCATTCATGCTAGCATTAGTTAACAAACAATAAATTCTATTTCCAAAATATTTGGTTCATATTATGCTTTGTAAAACATTGTCTATGGTTAGTACACATGGCACACTTCTCTTTCGTCAGTACACATGGCACACCACATGGTTGTTTTCATGCACGGACTGGTGTGGTGGTGATAGCTTTCCACATGTCCATAGGTTGAATGCTCTATCTTGTACACCTACCACAACTTGTGATCTAGATACCATGCTCTGCATTAACAAGATTTGAAGCACAATTTACTGGAACAACAAGACAACTTAAAGGAGGTAGAAGGAGGAACCAGAGGAACCAAAAAATCGGCCATGTCAATGTGAACTTGCAGACAATTCTTTAAGTGTGGCAGAGGCAGGATAAAATTTAGGTTCTTTCTCTTCCAACCCTGCAAAATTGCTATTTACATTCCTAAATCCCCAAGTGAGCAGAGCAGTTGCTGCAGGCATAGCTATGCCTTCAACCGATATGCAAGGTACAAAGGCCCCAAATCCTAAACGAAAAGTGCTTAATGGTAAACCATATAAAATCATAAAAAAAAAGAAAAAGAAAAATAAAAAAGCATTTAAAATCTGTACAAAGAATCATAGTCCCAAAGGCTGCTTTGCCAATCTTCATGATGCACTGATATTTTCTCATATTTTTCCAATTTTAGACAGATTTCGTACTAATATTTTGTGTGTATTTCTGTTTCATTTTCCCAGTTATTATGATAATGCATAGTTTAAATAAATTGTTAAAAATAGCTTTGTCGCAAGGAACAATTATCTTTATAATTATCGCTGAAAAGGTATTCAAATGGTTACTCAACATTTCGTGTATGCTTGTATCCTTTCTACAGCTTGCAAGATTCAATTATCTTTATAATTATTGCTAAAAATGTATTCAAATGGTTAGTCAGAGAAAACAAAATCTACAATAATAAAAACACCATCTGCAATAATAAACCAGTAAAGCACTTTATTTTGTGAAATAATAATTGAATCTCTGAATCAAACACTATATCAATACTAACTGCTTATCCTTGGCCTTCCTTTCCTTATAGGTTGTTTGTTAAGCCACTCTGGCGAGAAAGTATTTCACTATCAAACCGCAAATTTGAAAAAGAGATGAACAAACTCTCTAAATGTCATGCCCTTAAATCTAGTAAGATTAAGTATATTTCATTCAAATCATGAGAATCGAATGACTGGAGAACTCACCAGCTTTGGTCATGCCTATTCTACTGTCAAAAATAGTGAGGCACTTGTTTGCCTTCTCGGGAACAATATAAATGAAAAGCTCTGGGTGAGCATCCAACTTGATCTTATCCATTAGCCCTTTGAACCAAATCAAATTCCATTAACATCAAACAATACATAAGCATATATAACCTTATTTATTCTCCCTTTAGTAGTCCCGCCTAATTATCTGATGAATATATGAGAACTCAAAAATTGATAAATATTTTATTACTTACATCATATGAATCGCTAATGAGCTCTCTGAGGAAAATCTCCTTGTTACTGTAAAAAGTGTTGATAATGAGGCTAAGTAACTGATTAATTTCAGCCTAGAAAGCAAAAGTCTCGACTTCGTTGGTCTCCATACTGACATCAGCCATTAATATTCCACTAAACTAAAACAGGGAACCCAATAAAAGCCTAGACCAAACACAAAATTCTTTGGATCAGATATCCAAAAACTTGACAAAGATCAAAATCCTTAGCGCGTGCACAACTTTAATAGAGCGTAACAAAATTATTTATATTAGATATCTAGAAACTTGACAGATATCAAAACTCTTAGCACGCGCACAGCTTTAATAGAGCGTATCAATGTGCACAGAAATGGCTTATTCATGGTGGCTTCATTGTTCGACAAATTCATGGTGGCTTGTTGTTCTGCCCTGCGAGCGTAATGATTCGAATGCCCGCCCCTTCCTCAACTTGCCTGGCTTCCTGATTCTGATTTTTACATAAATGCGTGTAATACATGCAGGTGGGTCCATAGTAGTTGGGTGCACGTGGGTCCATGGTATCTGCGTGTCCGAATGGTCGTCGTGGGTGCCAAGTGATATTTATTTTTCCCTTGGGCATGGTTTAAGCCGTCCATGCTATTATATGGAGGAGGTGAGGCATGTGGCGCTCATGGGAGGGCCCACATGGTCCATGGACGTCTTTTTATTTTTAATTTTTTTGAAGCACTTTACAAATGACCACTCACTTGTGAAACTATATATAGGTATTTTCTTTTAATTTTATGTAATGGAGGTACCTAGAGAAATTCTAGTGAGAAAAATGCAAGAAAGACATTGTCTATTTGATTGCTATAGGGGCCATGCTAGGTTCATGTGTAATGGTTGCACTAATCAAGTTATTTTCAAGGTCAGTTTTTCATTTTTCCCTGATGGTTTAAAGGGAAATAATTTACTTCGTATTTATGTTCATATATATTTTGCTTTAGGGTTTAACAACCCATTAATGTTCCCATAAATGTATTTTGATTTGAATTAAATTCATTCACTTTCATATAATTTACCCAAGAAAAGGGTTTACTCAAAGGCTTGTAGGATTTGATATTGTCATACTTGTATTTTGAATGTTCATGGTGTATGCTTATCTCAATGCCATCTTACAACACACCTATGTTATAAGCTTAAAAAACCCAAAATAGAAGACATTAATGCTTTTGTTATTTATTCTAGCTTTGTGTCAACTCGGAATGTGAAAATTGCAACTTAAACAAAATGTTGAAATGTTGAAATTGTTTTCACGCAATCCTATAAGAGTAGAAAATAATCAAATCTTTGATTAATTTGGCACTTGAATGTCATCAGATCTCACTTTATAGCTACAAAAGTTCTCGCCTGAAATTCGTCTTCTATATCCTCAGTCTCACTCTAAGAAACTCAAAACAAAGCAGTAACTGCCAGAAAAGGAAGGATAAAATCCTTGAATTGCACACGCAACATTCTAAACTATATGTCAATTTTACATTTGATTTAATATTGCATTAAAATTTTGTACATAGAATCATGAGTTGGACGATTCTGTTATGTTACAGATAGAATGCCGATACTTTCATCTGTAAATCATTTTTGTAGGTGAGATTTTGGATTGATAAGCTTGAGCCTGCATCATCTCCGACAATCTGTAACTTATTGACGCCCTTTCATTTTTTGAACCCTTCTACAGTCTGCAGTAAAAATTTTAACCAATGTTCTCATGGTGACGTAAATCATTTTAAAGTTGCTAGCTATTTAGTTCACTGCTAAATTAATCCTCTGTAGTTTTTGGTTTCCTTGTGTCACACAACTATTCTGTTATATTTTTTCTACATTCTTTTTTCAAGAAGAAAGTCATATTGATATTTGAAGTAGAAATCAAATATTCATATAGTTGTGCTATGATAGTGAATCAAGCTTTTTCTAATTTAGTCCTTGAATATGCCGTTTACGCATGCTCAGTGCATATCAGTCATATCAAGTAAGGGCCTCACCTGATTCTCAACAGCTACATCCCAACCAACATTCTTTTCTACACCCGAACATATCACCCCTTTCGGTACGAATAGGGGAGCAGTACAACTAGGATTTTGATGATTGACATGTCATCTAAAGTCAAGAACTCAATGGGACTCATCTCAGCCTCCCATTTTGACAAGGGAGGGTAGCTCATCAAGGACTGAAGAGCAATTAGTTAAAGTACCACCCAGCTTTTCCTTCTTTTCTTGGTACCTTTTCTTGGTATCCAAGAACAATTTGACTTACAACACACATATTCACTGAAACATTCACCTACAGTCAATTTCAATTTTCAATTTTACATGGATCTGTTGAAAACATGTAGGTTAGTTTTCATGTATCTATCTCAAACACAAGCTTGCTCTATCACTAAGCATTAAACTACTCACTCTGAGTCCATAACTACCCCACTCAATGTAGGGACTTGCTGCATCGTAGCTTCCCTTGTTATAATATGCACTACTTTGTATTGTAATTCGTAGAATGCTTTACATTATATTGTATCTTTGATGTAGCATTCCTTATATTAATGCACATAACTATTGTTGAAATGTGTATGTTGAATTATTTTCTTATAAATTATTTTTGAAATCAACAAAATTGAATGTAGATTGAAATATATAATAATGTTCAATATTGATAATGAAGGTAGATGAATATTGATAATGAAGGTAGATGGAAACCATTATAAGAAAAGTAGACAACAAAAGTGTCTTCATTAATTCATGCAATGCCATTTTCTTTTTAATGCACAATGATCATCACCATCTTACTGTCTCTTTTGTTAGAAGATAATTTTTTAAAATATAAAAGTAAATACATGTTCAAATCATTAAATATAAAGTAGTGTTTTAATGTTTTTGAAAATCATAAAGAATTTGGATTTGAAAGTTAGACATGTTTGAAAGTTATATGTCATTATTATTTTAAATTTATATCTTGTTATTATTAAATAATTTATAATTATTAATGTAATTACATAATTTATATTTATTAATATAATTAATTTAATAAAATGATATGTAATTGATATTACTAATTATTTATTAAATTATTACCATAATTATATAATTAAAAATGATTAATAAATTTTACATATTTATTAAAAAATATATCAAATATATTAATCACACTTAATAGCAATTGAAGTTATTGATGCAATATGCATCACCTTGTGTACTTCTAATGAGATCGAGATAATAGGAAACATTGCTACTTAAATGTGGAAAAATGTGGTTGTAATAAGTGCCATAGAATGAAGAAGTTTTCACGACATCCGAGGGGAAGAGGTTGGTAGAGACACTAAAAATCCTCATGTGGTGCAAATCACGGTGAGGAGACCCAAAAAAATGTGCCACAATGAGGATCTGTGACTTTTTTGGCGGTCGAACCCTTGGATCATGAATCCCATGCAGATCTTGATCCCTTTTATGTTAGGGTGAAAACTTTAAGCAAATCTGTGACTTTTAATAGGAACAACTTTACACCATTGCATTGTATCCTCACAACGCTAAGATTTAGTGTTCAACCAATCAACGATCGTTCCAAAAATCATTCCCAAAAATAGATCTCAGAAGAACGAACCATGCACACGTTATTTAATTGATAACTCCACACAAATCCAAGATCTCGATCCTTATTAGCTTTGATACCATATTCAAAATGAGAGAGATAAGAGAGAGTGATTACACAAAACACCAAAATGCACTCTCTTATTTTTCATTAATAATAAGAGATACAAATATAAATGATATAACACACTAACTTTGACACATCTAGATCACGATTCTTACACATAACATAGGAATCAACAGTTTCAAGATTGATTCCTAAAGACTTACAATGACGACTACACATGACATGGAAGCATTACTTCCAACAATTTTAGGACAATATGTGGGATGCTAAGGAGATGGAGTGTAAAATGAAGCTAAGCTACTATAAGGAGGTGATCAACCCCACCTTTGATAACCATAATTATCTCTCTATGTTAACTAACACTAAGAAGAAAATGAACATCGCTAGGATTAAAACTAACTCTCATGAGCTTCGGAGTAAGACCAGGCGGTAGTCTACCCCCAATACTCCATGGGATGATAGAATTTGTCACATTTGTGATATACTACGAAGGTGGAAGATGAAAGGCACTTCCTTTTAGATTGCCCGACCCTTGCCCACATCCGCTCACAAATCCCTATCATCAGCCACACCTCCAATCTTTTTGACTTATTAAGCGAACCCAACTATAGTGATCTTGGAACGCTTCCTTCCCTACTCCTGGATCACAAAAACAAGATTTTGAAGAATGAAAATTAGGATCTCTTTTCTTGAGGTCCGATATACCACATTGGTCTTAGTGGACGTTAATCATCATCATCATCGTCATCATTATTGTTATTAATTAAAAAAATTAATATAAGTTAAAGATATATACATTAAAAAAAATGTAACAAGGAATTTCATTTTCATTTTTTCATAGAGATTATTAATATGTAAATATGGTTTGTTACAATACCATAGGCCAATATCAAGGTTGATCAATACAGCATATCCAAAAACCTACATTTCACATGACTCTTCTTCACATGGTATATGTTTTAATTAATTAATATAGTTAGAAAGAAAGAAATAGTATAACTAATTTTGAAATATATTTCAACCTTTAACTCCTGATTGCTAAAAATATTCTAGAATATCACATGGAGATTAACTCCTTACCTCCACTTAATAATTAGTGATAATTAAATTGAATTAATTGTTAATAATTAAATTAAATGGATGATAAACACCAATCTATTGTAAGCATCTTATATCTCACATTACCAACATTGAAAAACTTAAAAAACTAGCCAAGTTATAAGTTTATTTTAAATTATTAATTTATTGCTATTATTAATTATGGAAAGAATATATATGAGTTAAACACATACAATTTGTAGGAAAAACACATCTATATTTAAAAAATGTGTAAAACAATGGAGTTTCATTTCAACATTATCATGGAGATATTTTATTACAATACCATGGGTCAATATCATAACTTACCAATAACATATGCCCAAAATATAATAACTCTTTTCATATCAAATTTATTCATATAACATTTTTTAAGTCAAAGTCCACAGGGTCTTGGATAGACAGTGATAGGGTGCTCTCCTAAGGCACTCAGTGATGGTGATTGGATGCTCTATTAAGGCACTCCTCGCTCTCTTAAGAAACTCAGTGACGGTGATTGGATGCTCTGTTAAGGTACTCCTTGATGTGAAGTCACAATCCAGCGTGGATTTCACAATCCAGCTCCGATTGGGGCTATATATTGGACTGGATGAAAATATAGTCCTGCCAATTTTACAAAACAAATACATTTTAAATTAATTAATTTAATTAAAAAATAAATACTTTTAAATTTATAACTATCTCTTATTAAATTATAATATATTTTTTAGAATTTAAATCTTTAGCCTCCAAAATTAAATGCTTTCTAGTGTTAGGGGTTCACTCATGGGGAGTAGTATTCTAGTCCTCATATAAGATCTACATTATTTTTTTAAACAATCCCTCCATCAACACGTATAGTTATAAAAAAGACCTCCCTTTTCATGAACAAGAGATATTATTCCTTCCTTTAGAAGAGGAGCCCTAATAGTTTTACTAGTATAAAAACAAAATTATAGTATTAATAATTTCCTATTTCAACGCAAACTGACTTATCGACCTAACTAAAAATAACAAATATATATTTTGATTAAACATAGCTGACATATATTTTTATGTAACTAAAAAAACCTTTTAATATATTAAAATTTTTACGGTCTAATTATTAAATTATTAATACAACTCCGCATAAATAAAGATGATTAAAATAGGTTCACATCATTACTTTATTTCTAAATATACACACATCCATCATGGTAGATGGATCATCGGCGCTAGATAGTTTATCATCAATTTGGATTAATGTTTTGAGAAACTTATGCAAACTGCAAGCTCTCCTTTCTACAAATTCAACCATTTTTCTAGTTAGTAATCGTCTACTCATCCCTTCATTCCTTTTTCGTCGTGGGTACTCCGTTGGTCGCCTTCGAAACTTTAGCCCTCGTCGTCATTATTAGCCGTCTAGACGGCGTTCATGCTCGTGGGGAAAATCTCACAGCCACTCTGTTTTACCTTCGATATCTTTATCAGAGTAGAAGGCCCGAATAGATCGCATCATTTCTCGACGGGGCAGGGCAGCGTTACTTTAGGTTATATGGAGTCGTGCCCCGGATGACCATGCCTCCCGCTGCCGACCTTCTAGAAATCACTGCACCGTCCATCTTGATACTTTGCAAGGTTAAAATTTGATGGGTAAATTGTTCGTAAGATTACTGTACTTCTGGTTGGTTGCGAATCTCCTACGTCGTTGGTTTTTAATTACCTACCTGTTGCCTTTTCTTTCAACGTTAATCATTAATGGTTTGTCAGCTGTCTGGTTCAAGATTGTACTACCTGGTATGTGAAAGTAAACATCTCACCTAAAAAATGAGATCATACCATATCTTTTCCACGTAACGATTAGACCACCTCCTCCAGTAAAAACAACTCTCACTCTAATTCCACTTATAATCTTATAAACAGCTCCCACTCTAATTCCATTTATAATCTTATAAATACGTGTTACATTATGCAATCTCAGCAGCTATCCTTCATATACTTTATTTCTCTTGCCTCAAATTGTCTAACACCGTTGGGCTATTTCTTCCGGCTTTGGCTGAGTATCGAAAATTTGATCTTTCATGGCATCTCTGCACTTCAAAGTAACAAGAAAGCCGGCCGTCCTCGTCGCTCCTTCCCGGCCTACTCCAGAAGAGTTTCTGTACCTCTCCAATATCGATGATCAACCGACCCAGAGATGTCATATGCCGGCCGTTCAGTTCTATCGGTTCGACCAATCGAAGAAGGGTGAGGATCCCGCCCGAGTTATCAGAGAAGGGCTGGCCAACGTTTTAGTGATCTACTACCCTTTTGCTGGAAGAGTCAGAGAGGCTCCCGCCGGAAAGTTCGTGTTGGAGAGCACTGGAGAAGGCGTGTTGTTTGTGGAAGCCGATGCGGACGTTGCTCTCGAAGAGTTAGGAGACCTCCTGCCGTCTTTTCCCTGCTGGCAAGATCTGATATACGACGTGCCGGACACACTGACTATTACCAATTCTCCTCTCCTTCTAATTCAGGTTCGTTCAATCATGTTCTGACTCGAATTTTTTTTTATGTCTTCAGTTTGTTATAGCGCATGGTGGCATTGAATGCTTTTTCTTCCAATCGAAGTTGTGACTTAACGTAACATGGCGTCTCAAACTTTCAGGTAACGCGTCTGAAATGCGGAGGGTTCATATTGGCCGTGACTTTGAATCACACCATAACCGACGGACTTGGCCTCGTTCAGTTCATGAACACTCTCGCCGAAATGGTGAAGGGGGCTACGAGGCCTTCGGTTCTCCCTGTTTGGAAAAGAGAAAACCTCCGACCCCAGGCGAATCCCGTTGTCAAATTTCCTCACTACGAATACGATCAAATAGAAGACAGAGATGGGAAAATGGTGGCACCTAACGAGTTGGTCCACAATTCATTCTTCTTCGGACACAAGCAGATCGAGTCGCTCAAGAGACAAGCCACAGGGCAAGGCAAGTACTCAACGTTTGAAGTTCCATCGGCCTTTTTGTGGCGTTTGAGAACGAAGGCTTTCCAACTGCACGCGGAGCAGGAAGTTAGGTTCATATTCCCCGTGAATATCTGCACGAAATTGCACCCGCCTCTTCCTGGAGGGTTCTACGGGAATGCGATAAGTCTTGCATGCGCGAGGACGACCGCAGAAGAGCTGACAAACAAGCCGCTGTCTTTCGCTGTGAAATTGATAAACGAATCGAAAACGGCTGTTAACGACGAGTACATCCGATCGGCGATAGATTTGATGGAACTGAAGGGACGCCCTTACTGCACAGTGGTGGGCTCCTTTATAGTTTCAGACGCTACCAAAATCGGCTTCAGAAATGTGGATTTCGGGTGGGGAAGAGCAGCCTACGGAGGTCCTGCAAGAGGACCAGTGCCAGGTCCGATCAGCTTCTTAATCTCCCATCGCAATAAAAGTGGCGTGGAGGGAATAGTGGTTCCTATTTTCTTGCCCTCTGCTACCATGCCAAGATTTGAAGCAGAAATCAGTCATGCTATGGAAAACACTCCTCCTTTTGCGCGCTCTTATATCTGAAAAGTTATCGGGTGTTATACAAAATCTCACACCAGGTTGGCTTTAGATGGGTTTGGGTTTGAATTGTTTGGGTAAGACTTCGTTATCTTGTGTGATTCTGTTGCTATTTAGGAATAGGCATGTTGTATCTGCATTAATATGTAATGTTTATCGCCTATGGAATCAATTCGTCGTTTTAATTTCATTTATAATATATGTAATGTGTTTATACGTCATTGCTAAAACATGTTTATATGGAAACAGGGTAGGAATTTGGATTTCTCTTTACCCGTCATACAATTTTTTTTGAGGTTTTGGGTCCTTATCCTTCCTGTCAAGAAACGTTATATTAAAAATTTTGCCCTTCAAGAGTGATGTTCTCATAATAAATTAACTCTTCACTAATAAAGTTTTGATTAAAAAATTACCATTCAATAAATAATTATGTTGAAAATTTTCATATATTTATCGTAAGGAAAAAACCGAAATTTGAAAAAACTCAATTGTGGAGGTTTCAATAAAAAGTGTTGAACATTTGAAATTTGCTCATTTAAAGTATATAATCAGTCCAAGGTAAAACTGAAATTCGAGCATAAAGCCCTGTCTTTTTGGACAAACTTATAAAATTTTAATATATTAAATTTTTTTGATGCCGTGTCCTTTTTGGCCTAGTTGATGTTTTTTTGTTATATTAAAAACGCATCAAAATAAACTATTCAATTTTAAAAATATAATATTATTGTAATATTCTTATGCATCCGATTTAATATACTATTGCAGTATTC
>APFE031335608.1:99565-161853 GCA_000404065.3 Pinus taeda
GCTTCCCTCTCATAGTTTCTCATGATGATGGATCTTCCTTCAAGTGATCAAGCTCCTTCAGAAGGACCTACTCTGATACCAATTGTTGGAAATAATACTGAGAGGGGGGTGAATCAGTATTATCAATTTCTTTTAATAAATCTTCCTTAATTACACTTTGGATTATTTTTGCATGTCAGTACCATAAAATAATGAGCATGAACAAATAAAACAAATAGTGACACCAAAGAACACCAGATGTAAGGTGGAAACCCAATGTGGGTGAAAACCACCTGCTGCAATATGTCTCTATCTTCTTTCAAATTAGAAACTCCTTTTACAAAGGTTTTGTACTGGTGCAGTCCTTTACCAGTACGCAGGCTGTAACCTGCAGAGAGCTACAACTCTCTCTCGTTTTCCAGTCTCTCCTGGAAGGGAGCTACAACCCCCTACTCCTTTTTTTTCTCAAGGACCACTTTTCATAAATTTTCAAACTAGATCCATAAACATCAAAAGATCATCAAGTACAAGTAAATCACCCAGTCAACTGTAGTAACCAGATCAACAGTAACAGTAAACTAAACCCAGAACACCTTATCAACAGAAAAAATTCAGCCAACAAAAGATCTTAAGACAGATACGTAGTTTTTTATTTCTCTGGTCTGCGTGCGTATGCACTTCACCTTCTGCTTCCCTGCATATACACGCAGAGACCCTTCTGCCACACCGCGAACCCATGCACTGTTTCTTCAATCACGCTATGTACTTTTACTGCAGACACGCACCCACAGATATTATCGTTCCGCGTACTGCTACTGTAGCCACGCACCCACAGATACTATCGTGTCGTGTACCTACGCACATGCGGCTTCTGAAACGCTGCGTACTTTCCCTGTGCCTACGCACCTGAACCTCTATCACGCTACGTACCCACGCACTGCGCCTTCTTCTGCTCTGCGTACCCACGCACTTCTCCTTCTTCTTCTCTGCGTACCCATGCACTTCTCCTTATTCTTCTCTGCGTACCCATGCACTTGCACCGTTAATCTCCTGCGTACCTTTGATTAGGGCCGAATTGGCAGTCCCCCAGTGTACCACCGATAGTCAGATGCTCAGATCTGATCATGCGCTCGAGAGATCACGCTTCATAGATTTGCTTTCAACTTCACTTTATATAGATCAAGCTTTTGAAAAATAACCCAATATTTCAAATCTTAATATATTCAATTTGCAAAAGATACCTTGGCCAAGTGATCTCCTTCCCTTTTTATAGAGAAGCCCTCATTCACACCATGGGACAAAACCATCAATAACCAATACAAGGGATCGAACCCAGGGCTAAAATAGATCCTATACAACGGCCCAAAACCATAGCATTAGAAAAGGTGGGCTAAATACCACGAGCCAAACATAAGAAACCCCATGTGAGCACGCTTCACTGCCTTGAAATGTGTGCACTGGGGTCCGCACCTTCTGAACTGGTAACCTACGGGTCCGACCGCACCTCCTGTATGGGTAACCTGCGGGTCCGCACCTTTAGAACCATTCACCTGCGAGCCTCTTAATTTCCATCATTTTGAGAGCCTGAACACTTGAGTGAGTTGCCATCAAGTACAACACCTGTATCATAGAGCCATACCAGAATCATAATGCCAACACCAGTGTAGTCCATGCTCTTCAGATTTCATTTTTAGAGAGTCTGAAATACTTGGAAAACAGGACTCCGAGGGGGCTCCTTTTCTGTAACTAGTCCATTGGGCCTGGAAAAATTAATAAGCCTATACCCAATAAACATTCCTATCATGTTTTACCGAGCACAAGGAGGAATAGAGTGAGCTCATTGTGTCAGTGGAAATTAGGAATAGATAATGGAAGGAATGATCCGTTCTCCCACCATCTTCAGCTCTCTTTTCTTCACAATTTCTTCCGCAAATTCCTCCTTGGATTGGGGTTTTTGAGATAACTTTTTCTGTGCCCATTCACCAAGAAGGTAACATTCCCATCATTAATGGTTTTAACCCAAACTGATCCATTATAAAAAACATTCTCAATCTCATAGGGGCCCATCCAATGTGTGTTAAATTTCCCTTTAAAGTTCTTAAATTTTGAATCATACAATAATGCTCAGTCTCCCTCTTTGAACTACTTCTTTTTAATGTATCTATCATTCCATTTAGCTTGTTGTTGCTAAATCAAGTCAGTATCCTAAAAAACATCCTGCCTACATCCAACTCATTGAGCTGCAGGATCCTTTGTTGCTGAGCTTCGTCAAGGTCTATACCCAAATCTATTGCCATTTTAAAAGTTTTGATATGCAATTCAATGGGCAATAAAACTTTCTTTCCATACACCAATTCATACAGAGAAACGCCAGTGGTATTTCTCCATGTGATCATGTAGGCCCACAATACTTTAGGAAGTCGGTCAAACCAATCCTTCTTATGTAATTGTACTGTCTTAGTAAGGATTGTCTCCAACACCTTATTTGTTGATTCCACCTACTCGTTGGCTTGTGGATGATAACGGGTGGACATTTGATGAGTAATATGATATTTCTACACAATTCCCTACATAATATTTGACACAAACTGAGTACCTTGATTAGTGAATATTTCCCTAAGTACCCCAAATCTTACAAAAATATCAGAAAAAAAAAGAAAATCTACCACTATTTTCTCTGTTTCTCTAGGTAGTGCTCTTTCCTTCATCCACTTCGTAGCATACTCATTACAAACTAAAATATAATTGTTACCTTTGGACATAGGGTTGATTGGACCTACAAAATCAAGAGCCCATCTCTCAAAAAGGTTATATGAGAACCTGTGGCTGCAAAGGCATCTCATATAATTATATAGGCCGTCCCATTCTTTGACAATTGTCACACTTCTAGACATATTCTCTTACATCTTTGAAAAGACTTGGCCAATAGTAACCTGAGTAAAGGATCTTGTAAGCTGTCTGATTGTCTACAGAATGTTTTCCACATGGTTCATCATGACAAGATCTAAAAATTTCATAGATATCATCTTCCCTAACACACCTACGAATAATCAAATCAGGTCTAGTGAAAAAAATATCTGCCCTCATCCAAGAGTAATCAACACTTTTCCTAATAATTCTCTTTTTTCTGATTAGGTGAAAAGAAAGGAGACAACTTTCTTGTAGCAAGGTAATTGGTCATGTCTGCAAATCAAGGTGTTTTAAAAGAAATAGCAAAGAAATTTTCATCAAGAAAGCTATCATTAACAGGAACATCCTCACCTGCATGGTTGAGTCTAGATAAGAAATCAGCTACCTAATTTTCCTTCCCAGGCCTATCTAATACTGTAATGTTAAATTCCTACAACAACAAAAGCCACCTAGTAACCCTGCCATTAGTAACTGGTTTATTCATGAGATATCGAATGGTAGAGTGATCAGAGTGTACAAAAACTTCATAGCTCGTGATGCAATGTCTAAACTTATTAATAGAATAAATCACAAAAAAGAATTATTTTTCAGTTACTATGTACTTCAGTTTTGCAGGAGTTAAATTTTTACTAACATAATAAATAGCATGGGTTACAGGATCCTCTGTTTGTCCTAGTACTGCTCCTATGGCTGAATTAGAGGCGTCAGTGGAAATGTGAAAAGGAAATTTCCTATATGGGCCTCTCAAGACTGATGCTAAAGAAACTTTTTCCTTGGGTGTATCAAATGTAGCTTGACACTCATCATGCCAATGAAATTCAGATTCTTTAGTCAATAATTTAAATAATGGAGAGGCTACCTTTGTAAAATACAAACCTTCAATAGTAGCATGCATGTCCAAGGAAACTTCGGACTCCCTTCTGATTTGTTGGTGGGGGCATCTTTGCAATGACTTACATTTTCGCCGAATCAACTTTAATTCCTATAGCAGAAACATGATGACGCAAAATAATACCTTCATTCGTAATCATAAAACATTTTTCATTACTTAATGAGAGATTAGTTTCTCTACATCTCAACAAAACTTTTTCAATATTATGCAAAGCTTCTTCAAAAGTATCACCCATGACTGTAAATTCATCCATATAAACCTCTACGTAATCATGCGAAAGATGAGAGAAAATAACAAGGACCGCTCGCTGGAATGTGGCTGGTGCATTGCATAGACCAAATGGTAATACCCTATATGCATAGGTACCCCAGGGACATGTGAATGTAGTCTTTTTCTGGTCCTCTGGAGCTATCCTAATATGATTGTACCCAATGAACCCATATAGGTAGGAAAAAAAAAAATCCTGCTAAATTATCCAACACTTGGTCTATAAAGGGCAGGGGAAAGTGATATTTCAAGGTTGACTTGTTTAGTTCCCTGTAGTACACACACACTCACCATTTACCATTCTTCTTGGGGACAATAACCAACAAATATACCCACTAACTATCCGAGATAGGATAGAGGAACCCTAGATTTAACAATTTTTGCAATTCATCTTTCACAATTTCCCTTAAAGCGGGGTTCATCCTCCTTTGTGGTCGTCTCACAGGCCTAGATTTCTCTTCTATATAAATATGATGAATGCATGTGCATGGGTAAATTCCTCTCATATCTATGTATTCCCAAGAAAAAGCGTCTGAAATTTTTTTCAATGCTTGAATTAACTATTTTTCCTGTTCATGGGTTAAGGAAAAATCAATATTCAAAGGTTTTTCATGAAAAATTTCAACCACCTTACTCCCCCATTGAGTCATGGAATATGTAGGAAATGTAGATAATAAGGCTGAATGTAGTTCGGCTACTATACTATGCTCATGAAAATCCTACAGATTAGTAATGAAATCTAAATTATGACTAGATTGCCCTTCTTCTTGTTGCAAAAAATCAGGATTAGAAATACAACAATTTATCAAATTTTCTTTTGAATTTTCTTTAAGGCTCATGGCTTGGGAAATTGTCAAAACTAGTCGGGTAGATTTCGAATCATGCTCCTGTTCTTCAAACCAATGTGTATTTTTTGATATTAAAAGATGTTGAGCAGGGCGATTCAAATTAATATGTTTTATTTCAATCTGATGAGTGATGATCATGTTTCCAGACCTACACCCTATGTAAGAATCTGTCGTGGCTAACCACGGTCTCCCTAAGATCAAAGGATTCCCTCCTAAGTTAGTTTTTGGTTGAAGAACGTAAAAATCTAAAAGATACTTCCAGGAATCGAATGAGATGAAAATGTCTTCTAATACCCCCTCTGGCTTTACCTTAGACCTATCTTCTAGCTCTAACATGGTAGGAGTAGGCAATAAGTCAAAGGTTCCTATTCGAGATAAGATCTCCACAATCATCATATTAATGACTGCATCCGAATCAATTAAAGTGTTTTTGAATAGGATTTCCATTAATAAAGGTTGTAACCGCAAGGATTCCAGGGTCTGCATATGTTCTAGTAACAAATCCGGTAGACATTAAACTTGCAAGTTTTCCACCTACTTGAATTGTAGAGAATTCTCTCTTTTGTCTTCCTGGTATCTTGGTACATAGCTCCTTTATTTTTTGGCATCGATTGAGATATATTTAATTACTTGCAGCAATGTGATCTTAGTGCATACATTTCTCAGCTCAGACACAATATCATACTCAGTTTGTTTTAGTTTCATTTCCAACCTCTGTAGAAAAGGAGGCTGGATCATATGGGATGAGGAAGGTTCTTGTGGCCTTGAAGTAGGTTGTTCTGTTGGTTGAGGTGTGATTTCAACCTCAGGTATTTCTAGAGTATATTTCTCTATAATCTCTTCAATTCTTCCAAGCTAAATCACCACCTTTCCGAACCTAAGTTGGATTTTTGGCAACGACACAGGAAATTCATGTAACATAGGGATAGAAATTTTCTGCAGCGACTGTGGTGCAATACAGTAGGTAGGAAGAGTGGCATAAGTGACCAATCCAATGCTATGAGCACATTAGATCTTTTTATTATTGGGGCTAGATACTGGTTGGGTAGGAAGTTGTGTAGGATGAGGTTGATTTGTTGGGGTAGGCAACTGAAGTTGTTGTTGTTGAGGTTGAATCATTTGTTTTTATGTGGGTTGTGCTGAATAAAAGTTTTGAGAAGGAAAATTTTGAGTGGTAGGGTAAGAAAAGTTCCCCTACCAAGGCTGTTGTGGAGGCCAAGGATGCCAAGGCATTGGAATATTCCACATCTAATTTTGAGTATAAGGAACTTGATAATGCGGCTGAGCCATACTTGCAGCACCTAGTTTCCATGGTCTTTGAGGTGCCGTTGCATGGAGTGAATTGACAGCTTCTTGATCTGGTAGATATGCTTCTTTAATTTCAAGAAGTGAAGCACATTGATCAGTGGAATGCTCATCTTCATAGATTCAATACACCTCTATACTATTTGCAGGACATTCCCTCAAGGCATGCTTCTTCCTGCATTTCGAATAGAACACGGCCAAGGATTTCTCCAGTTCCTCCTGTTTTTCTTATTTCTTCTTAACCTCCAAAACATCCAATTGAGAAGATAATGTACTAAGAATGTCAGTTCTAAAATTTTCAAATGAATTACCCATTTCAGCTATGGTTACTGTAACTTTAGCAACTGACTTGATAGGCCTGGAAAAAGTATATCTTGTTCCTCCTCCAACTTTATAATTTCCTCTTAAATATCACCAACATATTTCACATACCTCATTATAGCCCAACTTTGATATGTCACTTCCTCCCATTAAGTTCAAAATCTCCAGAGATTTTGGTCTAATTGGTTTGAGAAAAATTGTTCTTTTAGTATGCTTGCTTACTTGATTCATTTTTAATCTCTGCAGGTTATACTGAAATCTCTCCACCAAGTACTCAAGGCTCCCCCCCTCCTTCTAAGTCATGAAAAAATATCTTCTCTGAGGTCCCTAGTCTTGCAATAATATTGATATTTCCTTAAGAATACCTTTTTCATTTCCTCCCATGTTGTAATGGAGTTTGAAGCCAACCAAAAAAGCCACCAGAGAGCTGCATCCTTCAATGTTGTAGGAAACAAATTCAGGTTCCGAGTATTCGAAGAGTAGACATAGCTCCTACATAACACACCAAACTTGAACAAAAAAGCATCGGGATCTTTACTGGGAACCCCATGAAAGTTAAGCAAGGTTGAAGGAGGAATATTCTTCATCTAAGTAGCTCCATCAGCCTCCCTGATAGGGAATTCGAATGTGACCAGTTCTTCTTCCTTCTCATCGTAACCATGTGTGTGACTAGTCCCTTCTTCATGAGCCATTCTAGACCTAAAGGAAATGGGGCCTTTGTAAACTACATATTCTACAGAATCAATGGTTTGAAATTCTAGTTCTTGAATAGGATTTCCAAGGAATTCCTTTTCAAGCTGACCACTGAGCAAAGATGTTGTTTTCCTTGTGATAGGAGATTCAAAATGGGAATCAACATAAGATTTTCTTGCAGAAGCCAATGCTGTAGAAGCAGGAATATTTTCTAGGCTCTTTTTACGACCACAGGCCTCCTGTCTAGACTCTTCTTCTCTTGTTGCCTTATATCTTGCAAACTTCTTTTTCCTTTCCAATGTATTAGTAAATGAAGTTATGCTCACATAGCCATACAAGTCATTTGTAGATGTTGGACCCAATCATCTACTTTGAAAACAAATTCGAAATAAATTACTTACCAAACAATTAGGACACGGCTTTGGCGAATTTCTGACCTCCTCCGGTTCGTAGGCTTTTCCTTTCATTTTACCAAATCCCCCAGTCCTGAAAATTCCAAACAATGCATATAATACAAAAAAACAACACTTCAGTATTATCCCTTTAGCACCTCCCCAACAACGGTGTCAAAGTTTTGTGTCAAACCGTAGCCTTATAATTTTATTAACATAGATCATCAATCTAGGGCAGGTGATCTTGTGAGATGTTGTGCAAAATATATGCGGGCTTAACATTGTGAGTTCTGATTAATCTAGCTAGTCAATCATACAAAACTAATGAAACTTTCTTGCATCAATCACTTAGCAAGAAAGGCTATAGAGTGGATCAAACATCCCTCTACAACTCTTAAGATTGTTGGTGATGATTAGGAAAAGATATAGAAATCTACTTACAACAAACTCAGAAATTCACTCAACATTATGAATCAAATCTTCACTAAATGAATTCCACACATTAACAGGAAACTAGTTCATTTATCAATTGTTGATGATATATCAAAAAGAGTGCATTAGCTGTAGGAGAAAATTATTATTACATCACAAAAATAAAATTCATAAACACTAAACTATGAGATTTGGGAGAAAGGGGGCCCTCCCTTACTCACAACCCCTTCAAATTAGAAGAGCTTGCTCACTAAAATAGATAGAACATATAATATTGTATTAATGTGAAAAATATATAGTTGAGTACAATCTGATATACAGTCTTATCTAAAATCAACCCAACGACCCCCTATCATATAAACTAGAACCTAATTTATACATTTACAAAAGCCCATATATGGCGCGAAGCAAGTGAGACTACTAATATAAGCCATCAGCTAACAGTCCTATTACAAAATATCAAAGTTATCCATCCTAGGTATAATCCATGACTCAAAGCATGGATTAGATGAAATTCATTACGTGGTTGTAGATTTCCTCCAAACGACCAATGAGAGAAAGTTTATGATTTTGGGTGGTATCCTTGCCAGATCTGAAATGATCAATAGGACAACATCCATATGTGATAAATTCCCCACACAACCTGTGTTTCCGTTTGACTTAGATATTCATGGAACATAGCTAACCACTAATGCTGTTGCAGGAAATCCGCCGCTACAGGAAATCCGCCGCTACAGAAATTCCACAGTGTTTGCAGGAAATAGGATCGTATAGTTGTCTATAGGAAATGCGGGCCTGTTTTCGAATCAAAAAAATATCTGCACAAGCACTCTAGATTAGTTGGCATGGTAATTAAATAAAATATAGCTAGCTATAAGGAATACTTAAAGTGAAGGAAAAAGACGCTTTTTCATGTTAATTTGCATACCTTCAGCATAAGATACCCTTTTGGAAAAATCCTAAGTATTATAACCAAAATAGGCATAATAGGGGTCAAAGATAGTTCAAAATGGGAGAGGTAAAGTATGAAAAAGGGTGTCAAAATTGGGGAAAACCAATATCCAACAATGTTTATCATTTTCTTCTTCTTTAACATCATCATACTCGTGACAAATATACCATGCATCATACCTATCATACTTATGGCATTTATCTTCTTCAAGTTCACAAAATAACACATCTCTACTTGCAAAATTGATTTATGTGCAATGATCAAATAATGTATATGCTTTATTCTTGGAATAGTAACCAAATAAAATGCACTCTATATCTTTTGTATCAATTTTCCTCCTATCTTCTTTCAGAACATGAAAGAATTATTTACTTCCAAATATTCTTAGATGACTTACTGCTGGTTTATAACAATAAAGTTATTCAAAATAAGCCTTATTATGTAAACTTTTTGTTGCACTTCGATTTTTCAAGTAAACAACATTGTTAACAAATTCAAGCTAAAAATAATTGGTAAGTTTTGTTACCTTTTAACATGCTATATGCACATTCTACCAAGGTTTTGTTCTTCCTTTATGCTACTCCATTCTATTGTTCAGTATATGTACTATGTATTATCATAAAACTTCTAGTACTTAATGAATTCATTTGAAATATATTCTTCCCCTTGATTTGATCAGATGATCTTGATATATTTTCATGTTTTTTTTTAACCAAAAGTTTTAATTCCTTAAAATATTTAAATATGTTACTCTTCTTCCACGTGAAGTTCACCCATGTATATTTTGTACAATCATCAATAAATAAATAAAAAATATTCTTCACTTAATGATCTAGTTTGGATAAGACCACATACATATATATGCACAAGTTCTAGAAAATGTCTTTCATTTTATCTATATGAGTAGGGAACTCTTCCCTATGCATATTCCCTAATGCACACCCTTTACATGAAGAATATTCATTTCTAATTATTGGAAGCCCTTCTACCATTCCTCATTTTTGAAGTAGTAATTGATGATTATAATTAATGTGGTCATAGCATTAATGCCAAATAGATTTTGTTTCCATGGTTGTGGATGCCAATGCTTGATGGATTTTGGTTTTGGCATTCAGTTTATATAAATCACAATTCTAACTCCTATTTCAACAATCTTGAAGTGACCTTGCATATATCTCATGATACAATGTAAATTTACAAATTCTACTTTCAAACCCCAAACTGTTATAGTGGAAAGTAATATTATATTTTTCTGAGTACCAGGCACATACATCACATTGTGAATTAGTTTCAACACAACCATTAGGTAATTAAACTAATACATCCCTACACCCTTTAATTTTGTATGGAATATAACAACCCCGAGTTAAAAGTTCATGTAATAAAGTTAATAAAAGAAAAATAAGACCAAGGTCATGGGACACGTATTCCAAGTTGGATTTTACGTAAAGTATCCTAGTGGGCATTACTTGTTGTTTATTATGGCTAAGGAAAAATTGGGAAAGGCATTATAAAAGGCTTTAAAAATGCATTATTGACATTTTATTTATGAAATAAAGGAAATTAGGGGAAAGGAAGGTGAAAGGTCACAGGTTTCATGTAAGGAGGAAATGGAAGGAAAATAGAGGGGAAAATGAAGAAATTAGAGGAAGCAGTAATAAAAAGGCATCAGAGCATGAGTTTGGGGCCTATTGTCACCTAATTTTTGAAATTGGCTTCAGAGAGGAGAACAACATGAAGAGGAGAAAGCAAGAAAACAAGAAAAATAAGGACAAGGAAAGCAAAGGAAGACAAAGGAAAGGAAGGATTCAGGAAGGAAGAGTTGGATCAAGTAGCTTCTGCAGAAATGCTTGCAAGTAACAGGTTGCATGTATGATTTCCTAGCTAGTTCTGAAATGCATGGTACATGCATCCATGTATTTGGTTCATTAGTTTTCATTAGCATGGGTTTTGTTGGGTTTGACAGTGGTTTTAGCCTTGCCTTGGCATTTCTGGATAACCATGGTGTGATAGGATTCACTCTTATTAAGTTTTGGATTTCCGGAAGGTTTTAGATTCAGGTGAGATGGTGTCAAGAAAATCTGAAGGGTTTGGGGTGGATATGGTTTTCTCTGGGAAGCCCTCAACAGATTGGTGGAGATAGAAAAATTCCTCAAGGGATGGTGAAGGAATTCTGGGGTATCCAAGCTTGGTTTGGTTTCGTGATCTCGAGACAGGTTGAGTGAGATCACGGTAGTGTGAGGGTGGAGGTGGTTTAACCTCTGGTTTACCTTAGTTTCTCATGGATTTATTTATCCCATGAGATACCACATTCATTCTTGGAATATGGCATAGGGGTGGAATTCCTATTTGATCTCTATATTACTCCTAAGGTGGTCTAAGAAGATGTGGATAGTGTAGGAATGACCAAGCACTGACTCATATAGTCCCATGATAGAATCCAATACCATATCACCTCTAAAAAAAGGCCTCTCTCATGAGCCATGATAGAGTCAAATGCCTTGCAAAATCCAACAAATAAACAAAATAGTTTCAAAGAGAAATGATGGGCCTCTACGATAATGGCACAAAGAGTGAAAGATGCGGCCCGTATTTAGCCACCCCTTGTAGAACCCTAGCTACATTCTAGCTCTAGGGTTCCTCCACTCTATCTCATTTAATAATCACATGGGTATTGTAGCATAGAGCATGGAAAATGTGTATGCAATCATGATGGTCAGAAAATTGTTTTAGTTTTAAGCAACCCCCAACTCAAAATTGGAGTGGATGATATGGTGGGGCCATCACAAAGAGAAACCTAAACAAGAAACATGGTTACAGGCATAAACTGATGGCTTCTTCCAAGCCCATCTTGAACATGTAAATAATTTTGTTAATTGATTTGACTGAAAGGTCAAGCTGAGGGGGTGAGAGAGCCCTACATCTCAGTTTCCTTTTCTATAACAAAATTTACAAAAGAAACTATAGAGAACATCGTTGAATGGTAAGTCGATATTATTTTCCTTGCAATAGCTACATCTTGTGAACCTTGAAGTAGAGGAGTAGAGATCATGTTACCCTGCATGTTGACTTGTCTTTAGATGACTCACGTGGAACTGTTGATTTAGAAATTGATATAAGTTTTACATTAGCGTTTGGGTGTTGAATATATTTAATTGAGTTGAAGGATGAATATTGTAGGTTGAAAAGTATGGTGGTTTGTCCAACTTTACAACATTCTCTTTTACACTTGTTGGTGATGATTTACAGGGAACACTTAAAGGCATTGATGAGGTGACTACTTGCAAGCCTCTTCCTTCAATTGTGGTAGTGCATCACCTACTTTTGATAAAGAATCTTGATGAGTTGCTAAAGCTACACTCTTGTGGAAAATTTCTCCTTTTGATGAATGGAACTACCTATCCAATATTGCATTTGCAGTTTGCATAGATGCACTTGTTTGTAAATATTGATTTTGCATCCTTTGCAATAGTTGGGCTGGTGGAGCCTGTCTAAGTCCAAAACCCTGAGGAGAGAGAGGGCTTAATGACCGGCTATGACCAAAATGAGTAACTGAAACATAAGGTGAAGCAGATTCGTTGGGGTCAACAAATGCATTATGTGCACTAAATATAGTGTGATTTAATGTGTCACTTTCATTTGGATTATCTGACTTGCTTAGAAGGTCAAGAAGGTTTTAGCTGGATATAAAAAGTTTATATGCAGAAATTGAACATCTCAGTGTATTGTAATATAGAAAACTAGGAAAAGTTGATGGAACAACAAATAGGAAAATTACTTAATAACAAAAGAACCAAAACCTTTCCCTAATAAAGATGATGGTTTGTTTGAACCAAATGTGTTTGTGGGGCTGTCAAATGCATATGAGTTTTCAGAAGCATAACCTATAGAAAAGTCCCTCGAATGTCCTCCTCCCAGATGTTCTCTTAAATTGGTTTGCAAATTTGATTTCAAAACATCGTGCAAAAGAAACAACTACTTACTACAAAAGGGTTGCAAACAAATCGAGAATATGATATCAATCTAAGCACGGAGTATTTTCAATTGAGATAAAAGGATGCACAATACTGAGAAAATGAACTTCTTACAAGGATCCAGAATATTCATAGATTAGATATTTATTTCACGTCCAAATAAAGTGAATAAATTTAATGCCTATCCTGCATTCATAGTTTTGTTTTGTGAGCCTATCCTAATCACCTTTGAACTCATAAAGTCTACTTGTTCAGGACCCTTTTTCCCTTGAGAATTCATCTACAGTATTCCTCTTAGAAGTGAGTCTTGTTTAACACTTTCTGCATGCCACTAGTTCATTGAATCCATCCCTACTACCTGTTGGAGCATGTGCCTAGGGGGAATTCTCAACATATCATTTCCAGAACTTTCACTAGAACTAGTACTCAATCACTAGGGCCTAAGTAAAACGATTTTTGGCTGACACTTTCTGCATGCCACTAGTTCGTTGAATCCATTCCTACTGCCTACTGGAGCAAGTGCCTAGGGGGAATTCTTAGCATATCATTTCCAAAACTTTCACCTGAACCAATACTCATTTTACTTAGCTCCCAATGATTCATATTACTTTAAGGTGCAAATCATCTTCCCTTTGTGGACTTTTCATAGTGTAATCACTTCCATATTTTGCACTCCGATTAGAATTCCCCTTGCTTGTTATCTAACCAACACTTGTGGAATCATTTTGACTATATTGTGACCTATTTATATCATTTGCATATCTCTGAGAATTGTCATAGATTGGGAAATGTATTTAAAGTTATTGAACCATTTTCCTGTTGATAGACCAAATCGTTCCCAACATGTCTATTTTTGGCACAAGAGTCCCATCTAACATTGTTAGAAATCAACTGGTAGTTGCTTTCTATTGCTTGCTCATACTTTTCTACATTTCTCTCATTATTATCTACATTACGATTCCTTGTAAATCTACTCATGTGAAAACCTTCTTGATATATTATCTACCCATTGTGGCTTAAATTAATGTTTGGATCTTGATGCTGAAATGAAACGATTGTGTCTTTTCCTACCTCATTTCTTCCGTGATATGTTTGATCCCTAAATTTTTTCACATGACTACCTAGTTTCTCCAGTTCTAAATGTGTGATATTTTCATTTTCATTCTTATCATGCCTTTTTTTGGCATTTACTAAAATCTTATTCTGTTCAGATCCTTGTTCTTCACTTCTTCTCCAACAACTCTGTTCCTTCGCATAAGATGAAAGATTCTGTTAGATTCAGACTTTACCTTGGTCCCCTAATGAGTTATATTGTTGCCTCCCATCAAAATTCATATGGTAGGAAGATGCCCTACCATCAGGAGGAAATTTTTCAATATCTTGACTTTTCCAAGAATTTTGTTTTTGGCCATCAAAATTAGTGTGAGAGTGAATATTACGACTATTTTTAGAAGGTCGATAAAGAGTATTTTCTTGCAATCCACCAACTTTCTTGGGTGTTTCTTGAAGAAATTGGGAGAAGGAAAATTTAACATCCCATTCATATCTCCTTTTAAGTTACGTCAACTTTACATGCCTCAGAACTCATAGAGGAAATTTTCTTGCCAAACGAATATGATCTAATGTTTGGCGTAGACCATACGGAATGATAGCTACATTACCCATTCTAAAACCTTCTCCATATGCTGGTGATGTGTCCGCTGAAATCTAGTGAATGAAGAACTCCCCAAGTTTCCTTTCAAATTGAGACCTATTTTCCTTTTGTGATGAAGAGGAAGAAGCTCTCGTTGATGTTGAAGCTACATTGCTGCTTGAACCTGCCATGACCTTTGACTCTAGCCTCATACGACAAAGCACTTGATAGATTCCCTCCTCAATCTTAGGGCTGAGATTACGAAAGCCTATAAATGAAACATGTTATAGCAAGTAAAATTATTTGAAGTAGCTATAATATCAATCTTAAGAAATGTCAAATAGATTACAGTTCTTATTTTTCTTCAACAGGAAAACAAATAGAATTCCAAGAACATATGAAGATAACATTACCACAAACCAAAGAAACAACCATTGTATAATGTGGTGAAGGTAAGATGTAGGTGACAGAAAACACTCTGCCTACTCCAAAAGTTAAAATGAGAACATGCATACAAACTATTTGTGGTCCATATCAGCATATGGATATTGCATGTGTTTGACCTCTTAATATAGTGGACCATGACCAAGGAGATCACAAAAGGATGGTTATATGATTGATGATGTGTCTTTTTGCAATTTTGGCTGGTCACTTACATAATAGAATGCAAGTGACAATATCTTCTTCTTTGACTAAGAGATGGGTTGTGGTGGGGTGCAGAGTTCGATGAATGGCAATAATCAATATTTGCTATTTGATATAGTTTTACTTTATAGCTACATATAGAGATGTAGATGAGTATTATTGGATGCATTCAATATCTATTGTACCATGACGTAAATACTCATAGTGACATAAATACTCATAGTGATGTAAAGAACAATTGACCTTTCAGTAGTATTAAGGATTAGCCCAAAGATTCAGTTGGGTAGGGTGACATTTCATAATAATAGGGATAGATGGCGATATAGATAGAATCCTAGGTATGGCTAGATTTATATTATCTACGTATTAACAATAGTCTAGTTCATATAGCTAGAGTTGAACTTATAACAGGGGGAAATTTACTTCCTTGAGCATCTTGTGAAAGGTGAAAGAATTCTTCCTGGTTCATATAGCTGGAGAACCGCCCTTTAGCATAGGGCGCTATTTTCAGAAGGGAGGGTTCCCGTTACTCTTTCTCTAGGATATTATTCTCAATTTTAGAGAGCACTTTTGTAATAGGAAAGGGTTAAGTTAGTTTCAGATAGCCCTTAGCTCAATCGTGAGTAGGGGTTTCATTCTTATCCTTGGCTCTCTCTATTTCCACGATTCTTATTCTTTCATAGAGGATTGGCCATGTCATTACTAGACACTTATTTGGGGTTTTTATTGATTCACCCAGCCATTCGAAAGCATTCGACGTTCTCCTAGTAAGTCAATCTTTGGGGGAATCCCCATGATCAAGGGCAGAGTCACGTTACTCATATTACCATAGGTAGGCCTTCCGTAGCTTCTCCTATTCCTCCTTCTAGTGCATTATACATAGCTAGTGTAGGAAATTGATCCAATATGGTCTATTAATTGATCCAATATGGTCTATTAATTGATCCAATTTGTTCTATAGAGCAAGCTGCTGAGTCCCAGTCCTCAGCTCATGGGGGTGGTAGGAATATGGAATGGCAGTAATCTTCTTTTGGGCAATAGTTCTTTGGGAAAACCACACTTTCAAACTACATTTTTTGGATAGATTATACCTTTCCTGAACTACGTTAGGGTAAGTGACAGGGTATGTTTTCTTGCATAGAAAAATGACTGGACAAACAACTCTTAATCAAGTAGATAAGTAGTTTTAAACCAATGCTACATTGAAAGGCCAATCAAAACCCGTTGGCATTTAACATAAACAAATCTCGGGTGCCCTTGAGAATCATGATGAGATTAACATTGAAGAGATGGAATTCAAGGTAATAGAAGATTGGTCACATGATGATATGTGTGCCACAGAAAATCAACTAGTGAAAGGAGTTAGTGACCATGATTTCAATGCCTCTCTTGGGAATTCAAACGGTTTCCTTGCGATCAAAAAAATGCATTGCGATCCCTCTAATATTGACTTGACAGAACATAGACAGAGGTCATGCTACAGGCATCAAATTGACAAGATGAAATTCAGATAGCACAAGGATATTAATAAAACCCCTGAAGGATTATATAACGTCAATGCTAAGAATGTAAATTACAATATGGAAATCATTGGTGGAGAGCGTCGACCTCACCCGAATGAAAATTTTCCTTTTTATATTTCTTCGAACAAAAGGATTCCAACCCCCACCTGCGCAAGTGAGCAATATTGTAATTTTTCCAAGAAAAACCGGCCCTAAACCATTGGTAATTCCAAAAAAAAACATCGGAAGGATATTTAGGTGGTATCGACTCTGTTAAGTCGAAACCTCTTTTCATTAGTGCAGAAATTGAATGCCAGTGCTCTACTGAGAGGTAATTCTGATTTATCAACACCCTGAAAGGTTGCACCCCTAGTTTCTTAAGTGCAACCTATTTCAAAACTTGAGGCAATGAAAAAAACCCAACTGAATATGAGAATTTATCTACTCCAATGGAGAGTAACTAAAATCACATTTGGGAGCATTAAGCATAGCCAACAAAACGTAGGGAAAAACAAAACACATCCTCACAAAGCCATGCATGCACAGTAATATATGCAGTGTGAAATTATGGATGAGAAATGAGTTATGCCGCTCTTTCAATATGTCCCAAGTTCCATTCTCCCCTGCAGCCTATGATGTCTGAGTCCAAACACCTTCAGAGATGCCATAGTTATCCCTTATTGTCCGAACAACCCACCAAAATGCTTGATGGCAGTGACCGGCCTACACCTCTCTAGATGTGCAGGGGGAAATTGAAAGAGCAAAGAGCGTCATCTACTGGCCAAAAAATTAAAATGTCGATTACAGAAAAACCAAAACACCCATGGATAAGTAAAACCAAGTACCAAGCAATGCAAAAGGATTTGTAAACATTATCATGGAAATTTTGAATTGGCAACACGATGCTACAATGATCTAGCCTTCCAAAGCTTAGAAATAAGTTTTGCTGCTCTTTCAATAGGTCTCAAGTTCTATTCTCCCCTGGAGCCTATGTTTTCCGAGTCCAACCACCTTCAGAGATGCCACAGTTATCCCTTATTGTCTGAACAACCCAACAAATTGCTTGATGGCAGTGATTGGCCTATGCTTGACGACGGTGACCATCCTTGTCCTCTCTGGATGTGCAAAGGAAATTTAAAATTAAAAGTAAATATAAATGTGCAGAAGTGAATTTAGAATGAAAAATAAATGTAAATGTGTAGAGCAAAATTTAAAACGTAAAATAAAATAAATGTGTGCTCACTAAAAAAAAGGGTGTGGAGAAAAAATATAGAGGGAAGGAAACAAAGATGGCTTTGTTATAGTTTTACTAACACCATAGGATAATAAAAAAATCAATTTCTTAGATTTAAGTGTTTATTCACATTTTTTATATTGAATTGTTAAAAATTAAAGTAGAGAGAAAATATGGTGGTCACGATAGTCATTGAGAAGAATCTCATATATATCTATATATATATATATATATATATATATATAACATATATATATAATATATATATTATTTTTTCTATTTATGACAAGGATATTGAGTATGTTAATATGTGTTGTGGTTAATCATTTTAATGGCAACTTCTATGTTGGTTTAGTAGTGTTGGTTTCATTGCCTTCATGAAAGAATTATCATTTTAGTCATAACTCTTGATTGTGAGAAGATGAATTCTAGTGTGAATTATCATGTGTATGTTGTTCTTTTTTCAATTGTAGTTTTGACCTCAATGAATAATCTGGTTTAAGTTCTCTAACTAGTAGTCATCAATCACCCATTCGGTGCAACGTGGGATATTTTACTTTTCAACAAATCCAAGGAACCTATGTTGCATTGGGATCTAGTGACTTTGTTTAAAAACCCTAGCAAACAACTTTGAGACCATCTGTAGCACTAGTTAGACTTTAACTTGAGATTTCCCAAAAAATCAAAGGAACAAATTATGAGGGTTGGCCAATCCACTCATAGCCTAAGCCTCTTTGGTGATGAAGGGAAACCAACTATAAGATATCAAAAACATTCCCTCACACACACCCATGGAGGCTCTACACATGTAAACGTTTGCATATGTGTTGTTTACATGGTTTGAATATGAGTTGTTTACATTAATCATTATTAATTTTGTCATTTATTATCTAGTCATATATTTTAGTGTGGGACTAAATTAGTAATTTTAGCTAGTCACTTTTAGTTTGGTCACTTATTATCTAGTCATATATTTTATCCCTAAACTAAATTAGTCATTTAAGTTAGTCATTTTTAGTTCGGTCACTTAAAATTGCTCAAATTTAGTAGTATTTTAGTTGAAATAATTGTGGTGACTAACTTTTTAAGTCACCTATTTACTAATTTCATCATTTTCTACTAGTGATAGCACACTGCCTTCGACACATCTAGATCATGATTTTTACTCATAACGTAGGAATCAACAACTTCTAGACTGGTACCTAGAGACTCACAATGACAACTACACATGACATGGAAGCATTAATTCCATCAATTTTAGGACAAGATGTCGGATGCTAAGGAGATGAAGTGTAAAAGGAAGCTAAGGTACTATAAGGAGGTGATCAACCTCACCCTTGATAACTATAATCATCTCTCCATGTTGACTAGCACTAAGAAGAAAATGTACATCACTAGGATTAGAACTAACTCTTACGAGCTTTAGAGTGAGATTAGGCAGTGGTCTACCCCAACACACCATGGGATGATAGAATTTGTCAGATTTGTGATATACTAAGAAGATGGAAGATGAAAAGCACTTCCTTTAGACTGCTCAACTCTTGCCCACATCCACTTACAACTCACTATCATCAGCCACACCTCCAATCTTTTGACATATTAAGCGAGCCCAACTATAGTGATCTTGGAAAGCTTATTTCCTTTCTCCTAGATCAAAGAAACAAGATTTTTAGGAATGAAAATTAGACTCTCTTTTCTTGATGTCCAATAGACCACATTAGGCTTAGTGGACGTTAATCATCATCATCATCATCATCATTATTATTATTAATTAAAAAAATAAATATAAGTTAAAGATATATACATTAAAAAAAATGTAACAAGGAATTTCATTTTAATTTTCTCATAGAGATTCTTAATCTATAAATATGGTTTGTTACAATATCATAGGATAATATCATGGTTGATCAATACAACATGTCCAAAAAATTACATTTCACATTACTCTTCTTCACATGGTATATGTTTTAATTAATTAATATAGTTAGAAAGAAAGAAAGGGTATAACTAATTTTGAAATATATTTCAACCTTTAATTTATGATTGCTAAAAATATTCTCGAATATCCCATGGAGATTAATTCCTTACCATACACCTAATAACTATTAATAATTAAAATAAATTAATTGTTAATAATTAAATTAAATGGATGATAAACACCAATCCATTGTAAGCATCTTATATCTCACATTACCAACATTAAAAAAATTATAAAAAATAGCCAAATTATAAGTTTATTTTAAATTATTAATTGATTACTATTATTAATTATGAAAAGAATATATATAAGTTAAACACATATACATTTTGTAGGAAAAATACATCTATATTTAAAAAAATGTGTCACAAGGTTCTTAACCATGGAGTTTCATTTCAACATTTGCATGGAGATATTTTATTACAATATCATGGGTCAATATCGTGACTTACCAATAGCATATGCTCAAATACAATAAATCTTTTCGTATCAGACCTATTGATATAACATTTTTTAAATTAAAGTGATGGATCGAGCCAAAAAACAATAACTCTTTTCATATCAAACTTATTCATATAACAATTTCTAAATTAAAGTGATGGATCAAGTGCTACACTCCTTGATGGTGATTGATGGTGATAAGATGCTCTGTTAAGACACTCCTTGATGGTGATTGATGGTGATAGGGTGCTCTGTTAAGACACTCCTTGATTTAAATTCACGGTTCGCTCACCCTGATCAGGGTGATATATTGGACATGATAGAGATATAGTTCTTCCAAACTTACAATCTTTTTTTAAATTAATTAACTTAATTAAAAGGAAATAATAAACATAATTCTTTTTGAAAAAAAATCCACTTTTACTTTGTAGCTATCCCTTATTAAATACTAATATATTTTTATGAAATTTAAATCTTTAGCATCCAAAATAAAACAACTCTTAATTTAATGCTTAATAGTATAAAAAAATAAGTATTCAATAATTTAATAATGATAGATAAATTATTATTATTATTATATATTAATTATATTGTTTATTTATTTAAAACTTTTAGGTTATTATTATTATTTGTTTTTATATTTATTTAGTTATTTTATTACGATTATATTTTTATATTATCATTATGTTATTATATTTGTTTTTATTGTTTATTATTATTTTATTATTATTATATAATATATATATATATTATAATATATATATATATATATATAATAATATATATATATATATATATAATAATATATATATATATTAGATATAATATATATATATATTATATTTTTTTATTTTTTAAGATTATATTATTTGTTTTAATTATGTTTTATTATATTTTCTAGTTATTATAATTATTTACTTTTAATTTTGAAATTTATTATTATAAAAAAAATTAAGATATAATTTAATTAATTTTTAAACTAATTTTTTAGTATTTTTTCCCTTAACTATTTCTCAACCCTCGAACAACTAGTTTTCAACGGCTAGTTCCTAACAGCTATCTCAAGACCTAGACACTTCTCTGCTAATTAATATTTTGCTAAGGCTATTTTTCTCACCATTTGTCCTGAGGATGAACTACATTAGTTGGTTCGAAACATGGACCCATTCTATAACATGACGGGGATGCTTCTCTGCTATTTAATCTTTTGTTAAGATTGTTTTTCTCACCATTTGTCCTAAGGATGAACCACATTAGTTGATTTGAAAGGTAAAACCTATTCTATAACATGTGATTAATGTGGAAGACATACTATAGATCACAAAAGTCTAAGAGCTAACAATAAAATAAATTTATCAAATTTCTATTTCAATGTAAACTTACTTGTGAAGATAATTAAAAATAATAAATATAGATTTATATTAAACCTAACTAACTTATATTTTTATCTAATGAAGAAAGACCTTTTAATACATTAATATTTTTATTATTTTATTATTAAATTGTTAATGCGACTCTCTATAAATAAATATGATTAAAATAGGTTCACATCCTTACTTTATTTATACGCGCATCAATCACGGTAGATGGATGGATCATCGGCCGTAGATTGTTTATCATCAATTTGGATTAATGTTTTGAGAAATTTATGCAAATATCACATTGCAAGCTTCAATTTTTACAAATTCAACCATTTTTGTAGTTAGGCCGATAGGCCTTCTTTTGAATCAATTTAGTAGTCTACACTTTGATTCTCTAATTGACATATGCTATCAATATGGCATATGGTCTGATTGACATCTGGTATCTGGTCTGGCATATGGTCTTGGTCTGATTGACATCCGTTCTCTAACATCTAGCTAAATAACTCGTACTATTTTTCCCTCACCAAAACCACTTTTTGATTTCTGCTCTTCCACTGACAACCTGCTTTCCGCTTTCCGCTCTTCCACTGCTCTTCCACGACCTGCTAACATAACAATGGCAGTAGTTTCTATTGTGCACGACCTGCCTTGCTGCCATAACAATGAATTTAGCTCTCGGTTGTTCAGTGCTCATTCACTATTCTGCTATACTTGTTCTATTCTACTATACCCTGTTTACAGCTCGATTGTTTTGTTCAGAAGTTGTTCGTTCAATGATCATAGTTCAGTGGTTGTTCTGTTCAAAGTTCAGTTGTGCAGTGGTCAAAGTTCAGTGAGTTGTTCACTCAGTGCTCAAGAGACCAAAGAAGGAGCGCTAAAACCCTTTAGGTAACATCTTGGGTTTCCTTCTTTCCAATTTCACAGCCCTTGTTTGCTGTTTTCACTTTTAAATGCACCTGCCGCGTTCTCATTTTCGCACGTTCCACAGGAATTCAAATGCATAGATTGGGATTTTTGCATGAATATTATCATTTATTTTTTACTATGAGATTCTAATTGCCTCATTTTCCTTGCCCTATTTAATTATGACTACCAATGATATAAGCATCAATAAAGGGCTCATAAGGTTCAATGAGGATCACACGAAAAAAATATGTTGCAACATGTGCTAGAAGATAGTTTTTCCACTCCCTTTTCTAATTTCAACCAAGGTTTGAAGTGATGGCTCCAATAGCTGTCAAATTCGTATCAATATCCAGCTAGGAAAGTTCACTTTTTATGTCATTTTCACTCAAAGTTTTAAGAAAAGCATACCCCGACACCACAAAAGGAAGTCTTTCTTTGGCTTGACATATTTTAACCTTACTGGTGAACCAACTCTAGGTTGAATGGAAATATTGTTGACTGTCCATGCGTGTTTTATTAGTAAGGGTTATTGTTGTAATTTGACCTGTTTATAGATCAATACGCTTATAGGATTGATATTGTACAAATTTAATTAGTAGTTATTTAACTTCGTAATTCTAGATGTTTTGGTTTTGTGATGTAAATCTTCTTTGGTTTTTCCCAGTAAGTTATTAAGTGGTTGGTTGATATCCGGGTTCATCTGCTGACAAGGCATTCATGAAATAGAGATACTTTATAGAATTGGACGTTATTGGCTTACTCATTCTGATAATACTAACCTGGCACTTTCCTCCACCTAATGGTTTCTCTTTTCATTGTAACGTAGCTCGAGATTGGTTACAAGGACCCTACATTTACTATCGTTACAGAACATATGGTTTTGGAAATGGAGATATTGGAAGACTCTCCATTGCAGGCTTTGAGTCATCTATGCTATTTGGCATGATTGTGGGATCTTTAGCTGATAAACAGTAAGATACTAACACTCCGTATGGTTTGTAGTTGTGCACTTGTACTGTGGCAATTATTGAGAACAAAAATAACTAATAAAATAGATCTATTCTAATATGTTGTTATATCTGTAGGGGTCAGAAGAGGGCTTGTATAACATACTGCATAACATATATATTGAGTTGTATTACAAAGCATTCTCCTGAGTACAAAATATTGATGATTGGTTGTATTCTTGGAGCCATTGCCACATCTCTTCTATTTTTAGCTTTTGAATCATGGCTTCTTGCTGAACATTTCAAGGTAATGAATATATCCATCTTGCATAGAAAGTTGGGGTAGTTTATTCATGTTTACATCATGTGCATGCAACAATACTAAAAGACCTGGTGTATTTAGAATTATTTTGCATAGCATGTAGTTTCTCTCTCACATTAATGTGTTGTTGGAGTTGGCCTGAAATCTGAAGACAATTTTTACCTTTTGTAGAAAGAAATATAAGAAAAATTAGCAAGGCATATGCTAAGATATTCTGGTCACTTGAGGTTTTTTTGTTTCTTACAAAAGAGTTTTGATCCATAATGGTTATCATTCACCTTTTCAAAGGAAATATTCCTTGGCAATGGTCTTATAGCCATTCTCTTTGGGTTGTTTGCCAATACCCTTACTGACACTATAGGCTTTGGTCCAGTTTCTTTGTTCGATGCTGTAGCATGCTTCTTAGCTATAGGGATGGCCATTATCTTATCCACCTGGATAGAGAACTATGGAGATCCTTCAAAGAATAAGGATCTACTCGGTTCAAGGGTGTTGCCATAACTATTGCTTCAGGTAAGTGTTTAAACTTTGTCATCTCCAAATATCTTGCCTTCTTTGAACTATACGTCAGATAGATAGATGATGGTAGAGGTATTCCTTATGTTTAGTCTTGACAACTATGTTTCTCATTTTGGCGAGTAAATGAGAAGACTGCATTGCTAGGAGCTATACTGTCCTTATTTGAAGGTTCAATATACACATTTGTATTTCTTTGGACACTTGCTCCGAGCCCAAATGAACACGATATTCCTCATGGGTTCATATTTGCAACATTTATGTTCTCTTCAATGTTGGGAAGTTCCCTTGCCTCTAGACTCTTGGCCCACCAAGCAGTCAAGGCGAAGAGCTACATGCAGATTGTATTCCTTGTTGTTATAGGATCCTTACTCCTTCCTCTCATAACTACTGTATGTCTTAGCTTTACTATTCCTTTGTGTCTTCTGACAGAATTTATTTATTTGAAACATCAACATACTGTGGATCTGAGGACATTTTGTGTGGTTGCTATGAGTGGTTCCTTTTAGAGCCCAACACAGAAAAAGGTGGAAGTGTTACACCAGGAGGGTGTCTCTAGCTTCTTAGTTTCTGTGTCTTTGAGGTCTGTGTGTGAATTTTCTGGCCCTCGATTATGAAAATGCGATCACAATACATTCCTGAGGAGTCTAGGAGCACGATTATGAACTTCTTCCGGATACCTTTGAACATATTTGTCTGTGTTGTTCTTTACAATGTAAGGCCACAAGACCTTCTAATCTCATTTTAAAATATGGATTTCATGAGCGGGAGCATTGTATTGTATATAATCGAGGATTAACAAGTCTTATTAACTAAGGAACTTTTTGTTTTGGAATATTTTATGGAATTTTTTGGAAACCATTTAAAAGTTTTGAAATCACTCAAAATTTTCTTTCTTTTCTTCTTTATGAAAGGTCAATTCCTTCCAAATCGTAGTCATGTTTGGTATGTGTGCCATCTTCCTCTTCATGCCATTAGTTCTCCAAAGGCGGCTCATGGTTGTTGCAGAGAGTCACAAGACAAGTAAGTCTTACAAACTTCTGTAAAGTAATTGATTTTAAGCTGAGTCACAAGTCAAGTAAGATGCACACACTTCTTTGTCATGTAACTAGTGTTAGGTCTGTGGAAAGTGTTGGATTTTTATTTTTCTATGATTTTAAGCTTCTTTCTAGGTTTCTTATCAACGTGTTCATACAGTTCCCTTCTTATTTACAGAATCTCTAGATACTTGGGGTGTAACTAAGGAGTGGGATACAGAGGTAGAGCGCCTCAATCTCTGAAATGAAGAAGTTTTGGAGAAGGTAACTTGAAATATTTGCATGGGTTGTGAAAAGAGTCATCGACAATTCCCTTGAAAAAATTGTATTCATGGGTTGGCCCATGAACTGTTTCTATTAAATCATTTTGTCACATAAATTAATAAGCAGTTTTATTCATCTATTGGATAAGGTAAAGAACTTATTCATTGTAGAACTTCAGTTGGAGATATTAATATTTTTTGTATAACCGATTAAGATCCCTCAGTAGACAATTATTATAAGGTGTAATTTTGTTGTGGAATTTTATTTTTCAACAGTCCTGAACCCTAGCTGGTTAAAGGACAAGTGGCATACTAACTAGGCTTTATTTCAACCAATTGTTATCTAGGTAAGGTAAGTTATCTGCACACTCCTTTTTGCTCAGAAGTTTGGTGTAGAGCCAAGAGCTCTATTTGTAACTCCAACAATTTATTAATTAACTCACCATAGTCCACTATGTGTATGGAAAGTTCTGTTAGTGTATTGCACATTCGAATTACTTCTTTATTTTTAATACTTGGCTTTTGTTAATTCTTGCACTTTTAAATATTGGGGACTGATAAATGCTAGCAAGATTGGAATCACAAATGTTGGCTGGTGTTTTAGGCTTGACTTTCAAGCAAATCATCAATCTTATGTCGAGGAATTCCATGTTCCATGCTTAATGACATAAATGAGACACTTTCTTGGAACTTTTGAACTTGGAAGTTTCAACAACCTAGTGGAAAATATAGTAGTGCCAATAAATTTTCATCACCTATTGTTATATGACCTCATAGAACTACAAGGCACTTGGTTCTGTTGAATGTGTAGAAATTAGAAGGCAGAAGATTGGATTGGCAATGCCATGGGAACTGTTGGAAGTGGTTTATCAGTGTAAGGAAAAATGTTGTGGTTGTGATCAACTATTCAGTAATTGTGGCCTGTGACTTCCGTGAATAGAAAGACAATTAGTTATATGGATTGTGAAGAGATAGAAAGCAAAATAGCAATTTGGTGAGATATATGAAACCCGTGACACAGGCTAACTAGTAATCCATCTTGCATTTCCCCACATATTGAGAAACTCTGCCAATGTATCATAATGATTTGAAACTCAAACTATTATATTTTTTTTTACCGGATTAGTTTTTTAATTGTTGCATGTTCGAGGTAGCTATATATACAATATACAATTATTTTCACAAACATAAATTTGTGTTGGTTTACATTTCTCGTAAGTCAATAAAAAACTGTGAACATGGCTGTCCATAACTTGCAGGGGATTGTTTGGCTTGTGAAGAAGGTGAACAGGGTCATAATCAATAAATTTTCAGTGCAAGAATGTTTGTGAACTTATAGATATATAATTTCATCGCAAATTATCAAGCAAAATATACGCTTTTAAGGCATACATGGTAGGCTTTACAAAATGTGTAGATATCTTCTTCCCAATATAAATATATAAAAGGGGAAAACTTATGTCCATCAAATGTGGATTTTGGCCTCTTTTTGCGCTATGGTTGCTAGAGGTGTTATTCCTACTTGTGTTTTTTGTTGCCCTTGATTTTCTTTTCTTTGATTTTATTATTTTCTTGATGTCTAATCCCAAGATGATGTCTCGAAACTTTCCCTTCTGCACATTATCCTGCTTCAATGAAGTAAATATGAATTTACATGCTCTCATTTCATATCCAGAACTAAAATGTGCCGAGATATGTAATTAGCCACAACATTTTGTTGCAACATGAAATGCCCACAGCTTTCGACCTAATGAACACTACAGTGATCTCTGACACCCTTCCAGGTCATGGAGTGTTTTGGAGCGTATTCTTTTTGGTTAAATTTTCACTCAAATGAAAATCATGGATTTTCACCAACTGAACATGCAATTATTCTTCAAGGAATCCTGCAGTTGGTTGCAACTTCGTTATACTTTGTACTTGCATTTGACTATCTCCTGTTACTTTTAAGTAGCAAGGTCCCATGGTTGAATTATATGTGATACCCCACAACATTTTGTTGTAAGAAGTGTCCAAAGCTCTGTACCTAATGGACCATCACAATGATTTCCCAAGTACTATTATGTTCCTAGTTGTCTTCATCGTTTTGTTCTGTGGTAAGCTCTCTGTTGGCTTCATTTGTGATGGTTTTCTATGCAATCTTCATTCCTTTCTTCAGTAAAAGATGCAACTATCCTTCATGGATGGTCTTGTATTGTTGGTTGTAAACCTTATAACAAATGATTTCTTATGACTAAATGATCATTCTTAGTTTATTCATAAATAATGAGATCCTGTTTACTCTTTAGTTTTCCTTATCTATAATAGATATAATACAAATAATAGCAATAATAAATAATAAATACTTGTTTGATCTACACATTTGCAATCATATGATGCAATTATTTTATCTCTGCAAATAAAATTGTATGTTCATAAAATCAGAAAAGACGAATATTTTGATGCACACACTTTCATAAAATTTTCTTCTAGTTATTGAACTCCTCACTACTAACGTTCTGAATATATCATCTTTTTGTAAGGTTTGCTTTAATGTTTTTTCACATATTTAAATAGTCTGGAATAATAAGCATTCAAAAGTTTAAAGTAGACATTTGAGCCTCTGTGCCTTGAGTTTAGCATGATATATATATATATATATATATATATATATATATATATATATATATATATACACACACACACACACCCACACACACACACACACACACACACACACAGAGAGATATGTCTGAAATTATACACACACACCCACCCACCCACACACACACACACACACATAGAGATATGTCTGAAATTTTGTAGTTATGACATCATTACTAAAATATCTCATTTTATCATATTCTGGTCGTGACTCTATCATTTTTCCTTTTGACAAGCTTCTATGAAGATCCTTCTTCTACAAATGAGCCCTTCCCTTCCTTCTCGTTATGTTGGGTTTGTATTCTCACATCTTAGTAAAAAATTATTTTACAAATGATTTGCAATATTGATTTATTTATATTTTTTTTACTTGTATTTCAACTTCTTAACACAATATCTTTTTGTCTTCCAATTCTGTTTACAGCAACTGTCAATAGTTGATAGACACAAAAGAAAAAATTGTGAATAGATCAAATACACCTGTAAAATGGCATTAAGGGGTGACTCCAATTTGAGATGGGCAGTAACTTATGCCACTTACTGTCTCAAAGTTTAGGAACAACAAATAGAGAAACAAGAAAGCACATGCCTTCTTTATGTATTCATGAAAGTGAACCAAATTCCACAACTTGCTGTAATTAAGTTGGTTGTAAGAGACAAAATGATAAAGCAATTAATTTCGAAACTGACAGAAACATTCATAATTTGGTAGCATAAGGTCTGCAGTTTCATTACTAACTAGAAAAATAAAAAATAAAATTAAACTTTAAGCATTGGGCTTGAATAAGAGAAAATAACAATGCACTCTTTCACCTGGGCTTTTCCATCATAAGAAACTACACTAGAACACTCAACAAATTCTATGGGAATCTTTAGGCCGTGATTTTTCAGTTGCAGCAACCTACTATGTGCAGGTTGCCTCAGTTTGGCCATCAAGTGGAAATCACCATCATTAGGTTTGATCTCAATTTGTGGTTTTGTTCTTTCTAATATGTCTTAGTTTATCTGAATCTGCCTCTAAAGTGAGCATACTAAAGTATTAATTTTCTATGGGAAGTTAACAGTATCATTTTGTGGTTTGCGGTTTCCAGCGTGCAATATTGGCAACATACACGGGAGATGAACTCGTTGTAGTTTATCGGTATTTTCGAAGCTTGGATGTTGAAATTCCATTTTCTACTACAAGAGACAATTTGATTAAAATATTTGACAAGGTATTTGTCTTTTTCCCTGTGAAGTAAATCTAATTACAATGAATCTAATTTTTATCTAGTATGGGTCTTCGCGTAGGTGTTCAAGGGCTAAAGTAGGTAGTGCTATGTTCGTTTAGTGTATTATATTTTACTCTCTTGAATGTTATTGTTACTATTTAACTTGCAAGAACAACAGTTTGCTGCATGAATCAGAAATGCTGGATCTTTCTCCATATCAAAATTTTTATTACTGTACCTCAAGTTTACAAAAGGGAGGCTTTCCCTTAAGGATTAGAACTAAGGGGCAACCATATGAAAGAGAAAACAACTAAATATTTTAGAGGTTAACAAGGCTTTTCAAATTCATTTCGTTCACCTTAATGGGATTCTCTTTACACACACAAGGAATCCTCTATTTCATTCTTTCAACTTTTCAAGCCAGTTTTTTACATTGTGTTTGGTGTTTTCCTAGTTCACAAATACCTCTTTACTTATAAATTTCAAAAATTTTAAATTTCTATCCTCGAGACATTTGATGAAGTTTGTTCCTCTACAATATTGGTCGATGGCTCAACTTTTAGTGGACTTGTGTTTCTTCAGATTGTGTCAATTCTAATATTCATAGTTCATAATATAAACCTTGTGTTGCAGTTTTCTTCTAGAATGACTCTAAAGAATGTCACGAATATTAGGAGATCAAATCTTTGTAACAAGTCTAAAATCAGAGCATTAGGAAATTTATTAGCGGTTTGGATTTTCTTACATGAAGATATAAGGTCAAGAAGGAAATGGTGAAGCCCAAGTCTGAAGAATATGAATTTCTAAGGCCTTATCTCCTTGCCTGGACAAAATATTATATGGGAGCTCATGGTACCTCTTGTTTGGTGTGAACTTCTTGTTGGTGACTAAGATTAGAAGTAGGGACCATTAACTTCCTTGTTGGGTGTGAAATTCTTTTGGGTCGCTGAGAACAGAAGCACAGACCGTTAACTTCCTTTCTGGGCAACATGGATACCTGATCTGGTTCTGTACATTACCAGCAGTGGTTTTATACCATCTGGGAGTTCCATCTACAACATGGAGGTGTGAGCACTAAAGGGAAAGACAATCATTCTCATTTCTGGGCATTACCTCCTCTTGGTAACTTGATATTCCATATAGTAAATATAAAGACCATATACATGTTGTAACAACCAATATTGCATAAAACACTTATTATCTACATTTCTATGAAGTTGTTCAACCATTTCTAATAGTGTGGTATTCATTCTCTATTTGTGTTCTCGCTTGTGATTGGCAACTTTTTCTTAAGAGCACTTTTGTATTTCTGTTTTTAGCACTTGTGCCTAGATTTTTCACTCTCTCTCAAGCAACACTAGAGAGAAATCTCTCTCTAAGGTATTTTTAAGGAGGCTATTTCAAATTTTTGGGTGAGATTTGGTTTCATCATAAGCTGTAGGAAATGCCTAATCCAACCATGTTTTAATTCCTAAAATAGTGAAACGGGTACAAAATGCCTTGGAAACATTGCCAACCATAGCATATGACATTTCCAAATCTAGAAAGATTGCACAATAAGGCCAACACTGTTTCCAAGGCATTCCATCCATCTCTGGTGACATTTTAGGGACTTTATTAGAAGTTTCTAGGCCCATTTAAGAGCGTGAGAGTGGTATGGGACACTTACGAAAATATCACCCTGTCCATGACTCCATGCCAAGCACCTTTTAAGACAAAACAAAGATAGGGATTCAACTTTGAGGAGCTTGTCACCCTGATAATCACTGGTAATATTAAATCTTAAAGTAAAAGGATAGAAAATTTAAGATAAAGGAGAGTGGATAGAAAAAGTAAAATAAAGGAAAACATCAACTTTGACTTAAATTTTTAACAATACCATTAATTATTTGAAGATGCTTGAGAGTGGTTCCAACAGAGAAGCAAAGGTGTATGTATGTACTTGTGAAGGCCACTTCCCACTGAAAATGATGACCATGATAACTTGGTATGTTTAAAGAAGGATGAAGCTATTAGGTTGACTAGTCTTTATGTCAGTTTAATTGCATTCATCATACCAAGGATAACAAAGGTCCAAAGGAAATCTATAATAACTTCAAAAGTCTCTTTGCAACAATAAATACTACTCTAGTCCACTGACTTGAAACTACTCTCCAATCTAAAGAAGGGTGACTTTGACAGAGTTGAGGAATATATTGCAAAGTTTAAAAACCTCAAGACTGACATTATTCAAACAAGCAAAATTGACAAATAATTGTTTATAAACTATTTCTTATTGAACTGCACTAACGTCGCAGGTTTTACAAAACATGACATAGTGTATAAATGTTGGATAAATGTTGGAGAAGAGTTGTGGTTGTGGAAGAGTATGAATCAGTGTTGGAGGAGAGTTGCAATTGTGGAAGCATATGTTTCTATAAAAGTTTTAACTTTCATGAGAGATAATAACATCAAATTCTATACATATTTATAATTCGTCATTTTTGTGTACCATAAACTATATTGTATGTAACCAAAACCCAAATTGACAATACAATTAAGATTTTAATTAATTTTATATATATATATAATATATAATATATATATATATATATTATATATATATTTAATAATTATAATTTAGACTATAAATGTGATGTGGTTTTCAACATTCATTATTCTTTATTTTAATATTTTGTTTAAAAAATACTTATACCTTTTAATCTTATACTTTTTAATCTTTTACCGAAAATGGAGCGATTCCAATTCCATAATTCTATCCGCTTCTTTTTATCTTTTGGGAAAATTTCTAGTAAGTCTACCCATCTCTTCATTCCTTTTTCGTCGTGGGTACTCCGTTTGTCGCCTTCCAAATTTTACCCCTCTTCGTCATTATCAGCCGTTTAGACGACGTTCATGCTCGTCGGTAAAATCTCACAACAACCATGTTTTACCTTCGATATATTTATCAGAGTACAAGGCCCGAATATATCGCATCATTTCTCGACAGGGCAGGGTAGCATTACTTTAGGGTATATGGAGTCGTGCCCCGGATGACCTTCCCCTCTCTGCCAACCTTCTAGAAATCACTGCGCCGTCCATGCTGATACTTTGCAGGGTTAAAATTGGATGGGTAAATTGTTCGTAAGATTATTGTACTTCTCGTTCGTTACGAATCTCCTACGTCATTGGTTTTAATTACTTACCTGGTGACCTTTTTTTCAATGTTGCTTGGTTTTAATTACCTGCCTGGTGCCTTTTTTTCTCAATGTTGGTCATTAATGGTTTGTCTGGTTCAAGACTAGCTGGTGTGTGAAACTAAACATCTCACCTGAAAAACTTAGGCTATACCATATCTTCTCCCCATATCTTCTCCCCCTAACGATCGACCACCTCCTCCACTAAGTAGTAAAAACAGCTCTAACTCTAATTCCACTTATAATGTTATAAATAGCTCTCACTCTAATTCCATTTATAATCTTATAAATAGGTGTTACATTATGCAATCTCAGCAGCTATCCTTCATATACTGTATTTCTCTTTCCTAAAAGATTCTAACACCGTTGGGCTATTTCTTCCAGATTTCGCTGAGTATCGAAAATTTGATCTTTCATGGCATATCTGCACTTCAAAGTCGCAAGAAAGCCGGCCGTCCTCGTCGCTCCTTCTCGGCCTACTCCGGAAGAGATTATGTACTTTAACAATATCGATGATCAACCGACCCTGAGATTTCATTGCCCCGTTGTTCAGTGCTATCGGTTCGACCCATCGAAGGAGGGTTGGCCAACGTTTTTCTGATCTACTACCCTTTTGCTGGAAGAGTCAGAGACGCTGCCGCTGGAAAGCTCGTGTTGGAATGCACTGGAGAAGGCATGATGTTTGTGGAGGCTGATGCGGACGTTGCTCTGGAAGAGTTAGGAGACCTCCTGCCGTCTTTCCCCTGCTGGCAAGATCTACTGTATGACGTGCCGGAAACACTGACTATTACCAATTCCCCTCTCCTAATTCACGTTCGTACAATCATGTTGTGACTCTATTTTTTTATTTTATTTTTTATGTTTTCACTTTGTTATGGCGCATGGTGGCATTGAATGCTTTTTCTTCCCCTCGAAGTTGTGACTTCTAAACGTACCATGGCGTCTCAAACTTTCAGGTAACGCTTCTGAAATGCGGAGGGTTCATATTCGCCATGACTTTTAATCACACCATAACAGACGGAGTTGGCCTCCTTCAGTTCATGAACGCTCTAGCCGAAATGGTGAAGGGGGCTACTAGGCCTTCAGTTCTCCCTGTTTGGAAAAGAGAAAACCTCTGACCCCAGGCGAATCCTGTTGTCAAACTCCCACTCTACGAATACGATCAAATAGAAGATAGAGATGGGAAGATGGTGCCACCTAACAAGTTGATCCACAATTCATTCTCTTCGGACACAATCTCCTCATCTTATACATCTATTTCATAGAGAAGTGTAACGTGTCTAGAAAACTGTAAATATTTTATTTTACTGCAGCAAAAATAAAATTGGATATTATGATTATTATTTGAATTAAGTATTAATGTGTGTTAATTATTAAGGAAAGAAAATTGTTTGATTATTAAAAAATCTTGTAACTTCTCATAACAAGAAAGTTAGGGAAAACAGTTGCCATGAAAACCCTAACTACCTCCTTGATTGTGAATGCTCTAATGAAAGCCCTGGGGCATGGAGAGAGGGAGGAGGAACTGTGTTGAGAGGTCAGACGATAAGAGGAGCTAAGTTTGGTGGTGACCACATAGCGAAATCATTGTGTGCAAAACTTGCAGAAAGACATTAGTCTTGTGAGCAAGCTCTGGGGGAGACGTGGACCTAGCAAGTCTCATGGTTGGGAGGTTTGGAATCTTGACTGCAAGTCTCATGGTTGGGAGGATTGGAATCTGCAAATAACATAGGTGACTTCAAGAGTTGAAATTTCTTCTTTTATAGCAGTTTAGGTAGGTAAAAAATCCTAGAATAATCTATTGTTATAAGCTGTTTATTGAATGTTCTGATTTGGTAGTAGTTAATACTTGTAATGAGTGCTGTACATGAATATCTGAAACTTAGAGGTAAATACTACTACATAAATAGAGTTTGGGCACTTATGTATAATATTTATTTTGTTCCTCTGCTAGGGAGGAAAAATAGAACTAAACATGCACAACATATCAACAATAGAACTAAACATGTATAGCATAAACACAAATAGAAGTGATCTTTGCTTTGTTCTTCTGCTAGGGAGAGGGACAAATAGAACTAAACATGCACAACATATCAACAATAAAACTAAACATGTATAGCATAAACACAAATAGAAGTGATCTTTACTTTGTTCTTCTGATAGGGAGGAAAAATAGAACTAAATATGCACAACATATCAACAATAGAACTAAACATGTATAACATAAATAAAAATATAAGTGAACATGCACACCTTAATGATTAACTCATCGATGTCTAGCTAGTAATGAGAAGGAAGAGTAAATAAACAATTCTTTGTAAACAAAAAGAATGGAAATAGTGAAAACTGAACCATGGTAATTGTAGAAACAATAGCAAAAGTTTGTTTTACTTCCAAATTAAAAGGATAACTGTAATTTCTTTCTTTTTGATCATTTCCTGAGATTGGCAATTAAAACCCAAGAAGCAGAATAATGATGTGCATCGAATAGTCTAAGCTTGAATTCTTAGAAAGAAGCTATCATGCAATCAATAACCATAATGTATACATATAACAAGTGCAGCTGCAAAAAGACATACAAAGACTTATATAGCAAGTCAATAAACTCCTTGATACGAGAAGGTTGCATATAAGAAATGGAGTGCCTCCAACATTGCATATATAGAGCAATGACAGAACTTAAAAACAGGAACCTAGTACTTCAAATGCTACGCATTTGGGGATTTAATGGAACTTACACATAGCCCAGAGTCTCAAATATTACATATTGATATATCAAAACTTAAAATTAACCCAGCCCTTCGAATGCACCACCACCGAGAACCCAGGAAGGTGCGGAACCGAGAATACCCAATTTACATTACAGTTTTAAACAACAACAAAAAGGAAGTACTAGGATAGGCATACATACAAGCCTCACATGCTAGACAATAGTACACCTAGAAGTGCCATAGAGAAGGGACTCTGGTCTTCTATCGAATTTCCGGAAAGTGACAGCATAAAACGGGAAATATTTTAAAGGGAGACTGAACAAATAAACCATAAGACAAACAAGGCTTCCATCGAAAATACTACGATGGAACAAGTTATGTGTAAACTTCTCAAAACAAAGGCATTTATCCTGTTAACATATTGATTCTCTACGATAGGCTTAATCTCAAACCAAAACCCTGTTCCGGAATTTAACGAGCCATTTACACGATTATGAATATGGAAACCCTCAACAACATACTTCAACTATCCAAGAACAACAAACACCGAATCAATCATTTGAATCTCTTACTCTATTAATAATATATAAGCGCGACTAGTCAGGACATACCTGTAATCCATTAGGTGACTGAAGCAGAAGGACAGAAGCAAGGTTTGTGAAACCCTCCATGGTGAACACTGAGCACCTCATCTCTTCTTCCGCAACACCTACAACTAGAAAATGACATTATGTTAATGAAAGCTAGCAATCAATGAACTAAATGTAATACCAAAAGGATATAAACCTTATAACTTGCCTGGATCTTGCTGTAGGTGGGAAGCGAAGCCATCTACACGAGCCATGGTAACATTGGCATTAAACAAACCCTCATGAAGAGAAACCCTGGTCACAAAGGTGAACTTACCTGAAGCGAAACCCTGGGAGCGGAGCCAAGCAGCAAAGGTCAAAGGTGAATAGTGAATCTCATCACCAACAAACAAGGTGTTGAAGATTTCCAAGACGAACCAGAGTGATCAGATCGAAGCCTGAGCTTCCACACCATTGACGAAGCAAGGGGAATGAGGTAAGGAGTACAGCTAGTGGGACGCTGGGTGAACAAAAGAAACCTACTCTTTCCATGTCTCCGTGGCAATGCATACCATTAATACAAAATCAAATTGAAAACCAAAACCGCTTGCAACTAAAGTTGAGAATGATTTGATTACATAAACAAAATCACTTGTGTAATTATATCCCTGTCAGAGCTCAATTAATCGAAGGATTATTGCATACAGAAATGAGACTAAGTATTTTACCTATGTACAATTCTTTATATACCAATACAGATGTAAATAATTTATAGCCATGCCTTAATCAAAATTACAAATGGTGGATTTTTTTTTTTTTTTATATTTTTGTGATTATGGAGGTGTGACAAGAAGTTAGTAAATTGGGGTTTCTGGTTTAGTAACAAAACCCTTGTTCAATGCCTTTTGGAAAGTTAGAAATCTAGAGTGTTTCCTTCCAAAATTGATGGAAGATCCAAAATATAAGGTTAAATCTAGCAACATCGAAGAAAATATCCAATATATACAATATCACACTCTAATATGCAAAGTTATTGGTTTATGAAACTAGGAAAAGTATTTGATTTGGAGGATTATAACAGCTCCAGGTTAAGTATAATTGGATTTGGGGGCACAAGGATCCTTCACATTCATTTTCTCTTAGCTTGGAAGAGATATCCAAGGCCTTTGAAGGAGGGCTTTATTTTTCTAACAATGTAGGGCTCTTCATGCAGTTTTGAAGGGGTTGTATAATCTATAGAGGGAAGACTTGCTATCTGGTGTGGGTATGACACAGGAGGAAACCCTTGAAAGCATTGACAATGCCATCTGCCATTTTTTCAAAATATCAAAGGCTACAAAGAGAGGGAGATGCACCTCATATACTTGGATCTATGTTACATGAATATCCTCCAACCTCTTCTAGCCTCCATAGAAATAGGGTTTGGAAGAAGTCAACATGTCCTCATTAGATGCAGAAGCTACCATGAATACAAGAATCTTATTAAGGATTGTCTAATAAATTCCATGGAATAAATACCATTCCCAAAAGGAGCTTGATGATTTAGGAAAAGTCCCTCAAAGAAGAAGAAACATAAGTGTATAAAATACCTCAAATTCTTGCCAAATATCTAGATTTGGAAATAGATTCTCTCCTATGTGAAGGAGTCTCTAGAGAAAAACAACATTCAATGAAGCATGTAATCAGTAAGAGAAAAATCCCATAACCCTATATTGACACCCACATAAATTGTGGAAAAATCAAGAATGTGAAAAAATCTCTAGATGATCATTAACAAAATCCATAGCCGCACAAAATGATTAGCCCCTTTTTTAAAGAAGTTCAAATGAAAACCACAACAAAAAATATAAATCTAGATCTCTCACAACCCACATGAAAAGAAACCAACTAGACCGAGGAACTCAGTCTAGTTTTGGGATTCAAACCAGGGATTGCAAAGCAGTGAACTAAAAAATAAAAGAGGAAGCGGAGATAATAGTTGCATAATAAGCCATATAAAAAATGTTGGATTGCAAAGTAGTGAACTAAAAAAACAAAAGAGGAAGAGCAGAGAGGAGTTGCGAAATAAGTCAAATAAAAAAGGTTGCCAGAGCAAAGCAATTCACCATGAATGTCATCAAGAAATCCCATCTACCGCTCTCTGAAGGGTTCTACGAGAATGCAATATGTATTGCATGTTGGAGGGCAACCGCAGAAGAGCTAGCAAGCCACTGCTTTTGGGTGTCAAATTGATAAACAAAGCAAAAATAACTGTGAACGACGAGTACGTCAGATCTGTGATAGATTTGATGGCACTGAAGTGGTATTGTCACTGCATAGTTGTGCGTTCCTTTTTTTTGTTTTTGTTTTTGTTTCCGATGTTATTAAGTTTGAATTTTCGGTGGGGAAAAGCAGCCTACGGGGGTTTGGCAAGAGGCGGGGTAGGAGCAATGTCAGCTCTGGTCAACTTCTTAATGTCACATCATGAGAAAAGTTGCTTGTGGGGAATAGTTGTTCTCATTCTCTTGCCTTATGCTACCCTGGAAATATTTGAAACAGAAATCAATCATGCTATTTGAAGATAATAGTTATGGGATAACCCTTCCAAATAAAACCAATTAACAATATATAAAATTATTTGAACATAGTCATTGAAGTATTTTATAATTTGTTAAATATCACATGTAAAGAAAATGAATTACACTTTTTAATGTTAATATTGAACTATACTATCAATATTAGTTTAAAATATCACATTTCAATTATTAACAGAACTACCTATCTCATTTATACTAAAATATGGAAAGCACAATTATAAATAAAATTAGAATTGTTTTACTTTTACTTATTTTATTTTTTTGTATAAAATTAATTTGAAATTATTTTATTTTATTTTTATAAAATTAATTTGAAATTAAAGTCAAAATTAAAATATTTTATTTATCACATATATGGAAATATTTTTTCATGTTAATACATTTTAACTTGTGATTTAAGTATGTTTTATTATTTTTTAATGTAATATTTTAACATCCTCTTATACTAAGGCAACTCATAACATGATAAAATATTTCTTAGTAACTCATAATTTATATTTATTTAAATAGTCTTCACATTTAATGTTTAATTACTTATAAAACTTACTCCATAAAAACGCAAGCCTTTACATTTATCTAAACCTTAATTTTTTTTAATAAAATAAATATAATATTTGAGGTTTTTCTCTCTACAAATTTAGAGTTTTCTCTATATCCATGCTTAGCTCTATTGGAGGGGACTCTACCCCCTCTTTTAGCTAGATTATTTGAAAATATCATAACAATTATGGATCTAGTTATATTCCCCTTCAATCTCTTCATCTTTGACATCATTTTCACAGAGTAGTTAGGTAAGTGACGTTTCTGGTTTCGTAGCTCAACCCCCACTTGGTGGTAAGCTAGAAATCCAGAGAGTTTCCTACCATAAGTGGTGGACATGGTATGCTTGGTTATTGGCTAGTTTGATGGTTCTTTTTTTTTACCACTTGATAATTATTGGAATTTTATGTACTTCTCACACAATTTCATGAACTCGCCTGAACTAGAATGTTTTATAGGAAACACTTCACAAAAATTTGTACTCATCTTTAGTTAATGAGAAAGAAATCGTTCGTTGTTTCTTACTAATCCATGCCACAATCCTGGATCTATGTCTAAATGCATATCTTGAATTCTGTATTTTGTTATTAGGATTTCTGGCCCAATTTGAATCAAAATAGCTTGTCAAATAAACATTTAAATCATCGTTGTATTTAATAACAAAGTTATCAATTCCTTTTAGATACTAAAAGAAATGTTTCACTACTTTCCAATGGATTTCAAGAGGTTTGGTCATGAGCTAACTTAGGATGCTAACTGCGTATGCCATGTCTATCTTAGTTGTGGTGACATAGTTTAGACTTCCCACTATCTAAAGATAGAATATTCCATCCACCTCTCTTGTTACATCATTTCCGTAGAGTTTGGCATTATGTTATAATGATATTGATACTTCCATACATTGGTCCATTTTGAATCTTTTGAGTACTTGTCTAGTATATTTATTTTGTGTAACCAACTCATGACCAACTTCTCTTCATATTTTAGGAGTTAAGTAGTAATGCAATTCAATATTGTCTTTCATTTCAAACACCTATGAAAATTGTCCCTTATATTCATTAATTAACCTAAAAGCATTGTCCATTATAATCATATCCTCAACCTATAAGGAAATCGTAATAACATGCCCCTTTTGATCTGATCGAATATATAGATTATGGTCACTTTGCTTCTCATAAATCCATTTTGAAGAAATAACGAATCAATGTTCACATACCAAGACCTTAGTGCTTGTTTTAGTCCACATAAAACATTCTTTAATTTGCAAAGAAAGTGGTATTGACCCTTTTTAACAAACCCTTATGACCAAACCAGATATACTTCCTCTTTTAGTTCCAAATCAAAATAATAGACTTAACATCTAGTTGATGTAATTTCCATTTATGTTTTGTAGCTAAAGAAATCATCAATCTAATTGTATTTAACTTAGCTACATGTGGAAAATATTATTCATAATCAATTCTTTGTGAGTATCCTTTTGAAGCTATCATAACCTTATATTTATCTACACTCTACCATCTTTAAATTTTGGTTTGAATAACCATTTAGATCTCATGGGTACAATTTTTCAAGAAATTATGTTAATTCCAAAGTATCATTTTTCATTATCGATTCATATTCTTCAATCATTGAATCTCTCCATTTTTTATGCTCATTTGCTTGTTTAAAGTTCAAATGTTTTACAACATCATTGATTTCATCATTAATGCATAATCATCAAATGTCACTCGTGGTTGAGTTTGACTAATTTCCCTTCCAAGTGCTTCACTTATTTCATCTCTCCTCCCACTTCACATTGAATATTTTCTCCCTCTTAGTTTGTTGTGGATGTTAGAGGTGTCCATGTCACTAGATTGTTCCTCCTCTTTCTATTCATGTTTATTGCATCAAACTATAGCCTTATAATTTGATTAACATAAATCATCAACCAAGGATAGCTAAGCTTGTGAGATGTTGCGCAAAATATATGTAGGCTTAATAGTGTGAGTGTTGATTAATCTAGCTAGTCAGTCATACAAAACTAATGACTCTTTGCTACATCAATCACCTAGCAGAAAAGGCTATAGAGTGGATAAAAAATCCCTCTACAACTTTTAGGATTGTTGATGATGATTAGGAAAAGATACAAAAATCAACTTATAGGAAACTTAGAAATTCACTCAACATTATGAATCAAATCTTCACTAAATGAAATCCACACATTAACAAGAAACTAGTTCATTTAATCAAATGTTGTTGGTATATAAAAAACACTGCATTAGTTGTAGGAAAAAATTATTATTACATAACAGAAATATAATGCATAAGCACTAAACTATGGGATTTGTGAGCAAAAGGGGCCCTCCCTTACTCACAACCCCTTCAAATTAGAATAGCTTGCTCCCTAAAATAGGTAGAACATATTATATTTTATTAATCTAGAAATGGTATAGTCGAGTACAATATGATATAGAGTCTTAGCTGAAACCAACGCAACAACCCCCTCTCATATAAACTAGAACATAATTTACACATTTTCAAAAGCCCATCTATGGCTAGAAAGCAAGGAAGACTACTAATCTAAGCCATTGGCTAACAGTCTTGTTACAAAATATCAAATTTAGCCATACTGGTCTAATCCATGACTAAAAAAATGGATTAGAGAAATTTGTTACATGGTTGTAGCTTTCCTCCAAAGGGCCATTGAGAGAAGGCCTGTGAATTTGGGTGGTGTCGTTGGTAGATATGAAATGACCAATAGAACACCATCCATATGTGATAACTTCCGCAAAAAACCCATGTTCTCATTTGACTTAGATATTTGTGGAACATAACTAACTGCCAATGTTGCTATAGGAAATGTAGGCGGTTACAGGAAATCTGCAGCTATAGGAATTCCAGAGCGTTTGCAGGAAATAGGATCGCACAATTGTCTACTGGAAATGTGGGCCTATTTTCGAATCAAAACAAATCTACACAATAACTCTAGATTGGTTGGCATGGTAATTAAATAAAGAATAACTAGCTGTAAGGAATACTTAAAGTTAAGGTAAAAAATGCCTTTTCATGTTAATTTGTATACCTTTAGCATATGACATCCATTTGGCAGAAACCCAAATATTATAACTGAAATAGACATAGTAGGAGTTAAAGAGAGTTCAAAATGGGAGAGGTAAAGTATGGAAAAAGGTGTCAAAATTGCGCGAAACCAAGCCCCAACATCTCCCCCACGCCTAGCCTCTTACATGCCCCTTATGCAAGAAAAAAATGTTGCATCTTCCCCAAAAAAGAAAAAGAAAAGGAAATCATTCCTTATTCCAAGTTACAGCTACTGCAACCATCTCATATGCTACCTCTGCCAATTTGTCCAACTGGTTAACACTAGATTCTGCAAGAATTTGACCCTTTTATAATTCATTCTAATTTTTCAGATGATCGATCCTAGCCTACTTCTTTTTGATAATTCGAGGCACTTTCTCAACCCACTCCTCATGTTCTTTTTGTATATGCAAGTTGTTCTCTTTCAAGGTTTCATTTTCCTTTCTTAGGGATATTTCTGAAATGGTGAGCATGGTGATGATTTCTCCCAATTCCTGTAGAGACTGTATCTTCTAGGGGTTACTTCCCCTTCCTGATGTTCTTGGAGGGATTAAGGGGACCCGAGGTCCTCCTCTGCTTGTTTTTCTCTTGCGGTGTTATTCTTGCTTCCATGCAGAGGGGAGTCCTAGAGGGACATTGCTTCTTTGCTGATGAACTCAACTGACTCGATCTTATCTTCACCTTTGGGTGGACCATGGTGTTTCTCCTTATTATTATTGCTATCTCGAGAAACTATTCTGCATTCGTAGTATCCTTTATAACCAACGGAACAACCTGACTTTTGGTTAAATATTTTCGTAGATGTGGAAGTGTCATTCTTTGAATTAGGTTGTTTGCCCACAATCTCCCCTGTCACCACCACTTCTTTGTCCCTATCTTCTTCCTTCGTTTGGATCCCAAGGGTCTGCAACTTCTTCTTCTTTGGTTTTTATACAGGCTTCTTCTTGGTGGGTTTCAAAGAGTCAAGGTCGTCCCTTCCTTCCTTATTTACTAGTGGCCCATGAGTCCATGGCATTTTATTTCATTTTTCCATTGGTTTTTCCTCCGTAGACTCTGAAGGGTCGGATTTTTTATCTTCCTCTTTTTCGCTTATTTGTAGCCCACACATCCATGACTTTTTCTTCGGATTTTCTTCCAGTGCTTCCTCCATGGAATCTGAGGAATCAAAATCCTCATTTTTTGCAAAGTAATTTTCGGCCAGGAACTACTCCCATGTCCTCTTCTTGTCTTTCAAAACCTCCACTAGGATGATTTTCACCAGCCCATGGTGATAGACATTTTCCTCTAAATTGGCCTCGCTCTCCTTGGAAATTGTCGACATATTCATCAGAGACATTCTCAAGTAATATGGAAAATTTAACAGCTTGTCATGAAAATGGGTGAGGAAATGAATGTGAAATAAGAATGCAAGTCCAAAGTGATCTTCACATGTTATTTATTTCTACAAGAAAAACAATAAGTTTCTGTACTTACTTTTCAAGAAATCCTACAAAATTCCTTTACTCCAGTCAGGGTTGGAATGTTATTTATGGAGGAAAGACGTGCACAAGCCCTTGTTGTAATGCTGGTTTTTAAACTAATGTTCTCCTAGCTGTGGAATTCTATAGGATCCGGATACCAAACCCTTGGTCAAACTGAATTAGACATCCCCAACTTGAACCTTATAACCATTCAGATTCAACGCGAAAGATTTTATGACTTCTGTTTTGAGGCCACTAAATTGTTGGAAAAATGGCAGCCATCCTACCTTTTGCAATCTCACCTTATTGCGAGGGTCGGCCTCCAACAACTCGAGCCCTTGTGGCTCATAGTGGATGGGGGCATGCAATTTTGACATGGTGAAAAATTGGAAGACAGGGTGTATGCTCTTCTTTGAAAATATTGGGTTTAAGCTTTGCAATGGATTCGCATGACAAGGGAGGGATTATTATATAAAATTATAAAAAAGCACAAGTTTTTGAGAGATAGGTTGTGATCATGATTGTCATCATGATCTGACCTGTAGGAAAATTTATGGGGAGTATGTCTATTGGTCATGTGAGAATCATGGCGATCAGGCATGGAGCTAGAGTCATAATGCACCAGATTACGGTCGTGTTTTTCCCCAATGTTGACCATAGCCGAAAAATCATACAAATGATAAAAAATAATGCGTTAATTACCCTTTACCCAAAGTGTTTTGTTGATGGTTGTACTTTACCTTTCATACCTTCCAATGGTCCAGTCCTCCACATGACGCATTCTTGTCCTTGAGATGCTAACCCACTTAACAGTTAAATTAGATATATGAATTCATAATTCCTGACATCGAATAGTAATTAAAATCTGTCAGTAATTTAAATAATTTAAGTTAATTCTCTGTCTATGGCTTTTGTTTTTCAAAAAATTAGGGTGTCGCTACAATAAATGGTACCAGGACTGTTGAGCCTTCTGCCAGAAATGGAATTGTGATTACTGATCCTTCTATAGATAATCCACCCACGACTTTAAGAACCTCTGCAGGAAATCGAACCATGACTTGCGGAGCTTCTGCAGGAAATTAGACCATGACTTACGAAGCTCCTACAGGAAATAAGACCATTAATAAAGACTTCCCCCTCGTTTGTGTACTGTTCGCTGCACATGAATAAAGGTGTTGATGTAGAATGTGCAGGAGCTCATTGGATTACTAGCCATTGAGGTTACTTGTTAACCAATACAAGGCCCATCACCTTTAATGAGAGAAAGGACCAACGTACCCTGATGCATCCTATCGGGTGTGAATTAATGAGCTATTGTCAAACCCCCTTTTAGGATCCAACAATCAAGGAGCCATAGTGATTCCCCAATGCTACTAGCGAGGTAGCCTATCATTAGGGCATATAACCTTCAAGGCATCATAAGACTATGATCTTGCACCCAGATAAATTGCTAATGTCGATGGGCCAACATTGTTGGAAGGAGGTCCTTAAGAAATCCCACATCAGTCCAACACGATAAATCCAGATTTAACTGAAAATAAAATTTATTGAGAGCGTCCTAAAGAACCTACTGACCTCTAATTTTAATGAGCCCAGTTCAATCCATGCTCACCATATTTTTCAATTTTAGAGAGTCTGAAATACTTGGAAAATAAGACTCTGAGGGGGATCCTTTTCCATAACTAGTCCATTGGGCCCAGAAAAAGGAATAAACATATACCCAATAGACATTCCTCTCATGTATTGCCCAACATAAGGAGGAACAAAGTGAGAACATTGTGTCAGCAGCAAATCAGGAAGAGATAGTGGAAGGAATGATCCCCTCTCACCATCCTCAACTCTCTTTTCTTCACAATTTCTTCCACAAACTCCTCCTTGGATTGGGGTTTTTGATATAACTTGAGTTTGTGCCCATTCGCCAAGAAGGTAACGTTCCCATCATTCATGGTTTTAACCGAAACAGATCCATTATAAAAAACTTTCTCGATTTCATAGGGGCCCGACCAATGTGTGTTAAATTTCCCTTTAAAGTTCTTAAATTTTGAATCATACAACAATGCCCTGTCTCCCTTTTTGAACTACTTCCTTTAAATGTATCTGTCATGCCATTTAGCCCTTTTTTGCTGAATCAAGTCAGTATGCTAAAAAGCATCCCGCCTAATCTCATCCAACTCATTGAGCTATAGGATCCTTTGCAGTTGAGCTTCATCAAGGCCTATACCCAAATCTATTGCCACTGTAAAAGTTTTGATATGCAATCCAATTGGCAATAAAACTTTCTTTCCATACACCAATTCATATGGAGAAACACCAGTGTTATTTCTCCATGTGATCATGTAGGCCCACAATGCTTTAGGAGGTCGGTCAAGCCAATCCTTCTTATGTAATTGCATTATCTTGGTAAGGATTGTCACCAACACCTTATTTGTTGATTCCACTTGCCCATTGCCCTGTGGATGATAAGGGGTGGACATCTGATGAGTAATCTAATATTTTTGCACAATTCCTTACATAAGCTTTGACACAAACTGAGTACCTTGATGAGTGAATATTTCCCTAGGTACCTGAAATCTTACAGAAATATTAGAAAAAAGAAAATCTACCACTGTTTTCTCTGCTGCTCTACGTAGTGCTCTTTCCTCCACCCACTTTGTAACATAATTAGTACAAACTAAAATATACTTCTTACCTTTGGACATATGGTTGATTGAACCTACAAAATCAAGAGCCCACCTCTCAAAAGGTTCTATGAGAACCTATGGCTGCAAAGGCATCTCTTCTAATTGTACAGGCCACCCCATTCTCTAGCAGTTGTCACACTTCCGAACATATTCTCTCGCATCTTTGAAAAGACTTGGCGAATAGTAAACTGAGCGAAGGATCTTGTAAGTTGTTTGCTTCTCTACAAAATGTCCCAATGTCCCCCACATGTTTCATTGTGACAAGATCTCGAAATGTCATAGATATCATCTTCCCTGACACACCCGTGGATAATCAAATTAGGTCCAGTGAAAGAAATATCTCCCCTAATCCAATATTAATCAACACTTTTCCTAATAATTCTCTTTTTCCGATTAGATACAAAGTAAGGAGACAACTTTCTTGTAGGAAGGAAATTGGCCATGTCTACAAACCAAGGTGTTGTAAAAGAAATAGCAAACAAATTTTCATCAAGAAAGCTATCATTAACAAGAACATTGTCACCTACATGGTTGAGTGCAGATAAGAAATCAACTACCTGATTTTCCTTTCCAGTACTATCCAATACTATGATGTTAAATTTTTGCAACAACAAAAGTCACCTAGTAATCTTGCCATTAGTAATTGGTTTATTCATGAGATATCAAATGGTAGAGTGATCGGTATGTACAAAAAATTCATGGCCCGTGATGTAATGTCTAAACTTATTAATAGCATAAATCACAAGAACGAATTCTTTTTCAGTTATCATGTACTTTAGTTCTGCAGGAGTTAAATTTTTAGTAACATAATAAATAGCATGTGTTATAAGATCCTCCTTTTGTCCTAGTACTTCTCCTATGGCTGAATCAGAGGCATCAGTGGAAGTGTGAAAAGGAAATTTCCAATTTGGGCCTCTCAAGATCGATTCTGAATAGTTTTTTTCCTTGAGTGTATTAAATGCAGCTTGACACTCATCATCCCAATGAACTTCAACTTCTTTAGTTAATAATTTAAATAATGGAGAGGCTACCATTGTAAAATTTTCAACAAAACTTCTATAGTAGCATGCATGTCCAAGGAAACTTTGAACTCCCTTATGATTGGTTGGTGGGGGCATCTTTGCAATGACATCAATTTTCACCAGATCAACTTTAATTCCTGCAGCAGGAACATGATGACCCAAAATAGTACATTCATTCGTAATCATAAAACATTTTTCATTACTTAATGAGAGATTAGCTTCTCTACATCTCTACAAAAATTTCTTAAGATTTTGTAAAGCTTCTTCAAAATTATCACCCATGGCTGTAAAGTCATCCATACAAAACTCTACGCAATAATGCAAAAAATCAGAGAAAATACCAAGGACTGCCCATTGAAATGTGGCTGGCGCGTTGCATAGACAAAATGTTAATACCCTCTATGCATAGGTGCCCTAGGGACATGTGAATGTAGTCTTTTCTTGGTCCTCTATAGCTATCCTAATATGATTGTACCTAATGAACCCATCTACAAAGGAAAAATGTTTTTTTCTTGCTAAATTGTCCAACACATGGTCTATAGAAGGCAAGGGAAAGTGATGTTTCAAGGTTGCCTTGTTTAGTTCCCTATAATCCACACACACTCGCCATTTACCATTCTTCCTAGGGATAATAACCAATGGAGATACCCACTAACTATCCAAGATAGGATAGATGAACCCTACATTTAACAATTTGTGCAATTCATCTTTCACAATTTCCCTTAAAGCGGGGTTCATCCTCCTTTGTGGCTATCTCACAGGCCTGGATTTCTCTTCTATATAAATATGATGAATGCATGTGTCTGGGTGAATTCCTCTCATATCTATGTATTCCCAAGAAAAAGCGTCTGAAAAGTTTTTCAATGTTTGAATTAACTATTTTTGCTGTTCAGGGGTTAAGGAAGAATTAATATCCAAAGGTTTTTTAGGAAAAATTTCAACCACCTTACTCCCCCATTCAGTCATGGAATATGTAGGAAATCCAGATAATAAGGCTGAATCTAGCTCAACTGCTATACTATGCTCATGAAAATCTTGCAGATCAGTAATGAAATCTAAATTATGACTAGACTTCCCTTCTTCTTGCTGCAAAAATCAAGATTAGAAATGCAAAAATTTATAAAATTTTCTTCTAAATTTTCTTGAACTATCACGGCTTTGGTGATTGTAAAAAATGGTCGGGTACATTCTGAATCATGCTCTTCTTCTTCAACCCAGTGTGTATTTTCTGATATTAAGAGAGGTTGAGTAGGGGGGTACAAATTAATATGTTTTATTTGAGTCCCATGAGTGGTGGTCGTGTTTCCGGACCCACACCCTATGTAAGCATCTATCGTGGCTAACCACGTCTCCCTAAGATCAAAGGATTCCCTGCTAAGTTAGTTTAGTGTTGAAGAACGAAAAACTCTGTAGGATACTTCCAGGAATCCAATGAGATGACAATCTCTTCTAATACCCCCTCTGGCTTTACCTTAGACCTATCTTCTAGCTCTAACATGGTAGGAGTAGGCAATAAATCAAAGGTTCCTATTCTAGATAAGGTCTCCATAGTCATCACATTAATGGCTGCATCCAAATGAACTAAATTGTTTTTTATAGGATGTCCATTGATAAAGAATGTAACCACAGGGATTCTAGGGTCTGCATATGTTTCAATAACAATTTCGGTAGACATTAAACTTGCAAGCTTTCCACCTACTTGAATGGTAGACAGTTCTCTCTTTTGTCTTCCTAGTCTCTTGGTACATAGCTCCCTTATTGTTTTGGCATCGATCGAGATATCTTTAATTTCTTACCACAATGTGATTTTAATGCATACATTACTCAATTTAGACAAAAGAACAAACTCATGTTGTTTTAGTTTCATTTCCAACTTCTCTGGAAAAGGAGGTTGGATCGTGTGGGATGAGGTAGGTTCTTATGGCGTTGAAGTAGGTTGTTATGTTTGTTCAGGTGTGGTTTCAACTTCAGGCATTTCTAGAGTATCTTCCTCTACAATATCTTCAATTCTTCCTGTTGGCATTATGATATAGGTTTTGTCCTTGATGGCAACTCACTCAGATGAAAGATCAAAGTACTATAGGTTAACAACAAAGAATTACAGTTCAAGCTACATAGAATGAAGAAAGAAAGGTATATGCAGGTTCACCTTGACCAATCCACGTATACACGCAGGTTCATTCAACAAAAGCAGCGTATACGCACACACACGCTTTCATGAAGGAAAAACATGTATATCTTGGGAAAACAAGTTTTTGGGTCCATGGTATTTCTTTGGTCCAAGGTATCTGACCCAAGGTATCTGACCCAAGGTATTTGGTCCATGGTATTAATTCGAGGTACTTGGTCCTAAGTGGTTTTGGTCCATGGCATTGAGAAAGGCCTAAAACTATATAAGGAGGAGAAGATCATTAGGCCACGTCAAGCAAGTATTGAATATCTGATGAAGGGTGAGATCAAGTAGGTAGGTTATGGGTTTTTGATCTGAACTAAGGATGCACCTATATGGCAGATGGAGGTTAATGGACCAGGATCATGAAGCCTTAGATGTATTAGCATTATGTGGTTTTATCTTGAAAATTCTAGATCTGAATACTGATGAATGTTTTCATTATGTAAATGTGATGATCTGGGTATGAATGAAGTCAGAAATTGTTGTGATGCTTTAAGTTAGCATTTCTAGTTCTGTACATAGGTTGGATTTGGAAAAATAGTGTATACACATTGGTTCATCATATAGAAGTAGCGTATACATCAAAAAATGGAGTTTGTAGATCTGTACGCTAGTTCCCCTTCGTAAAAGGGCATATACACGTTGTTTCGGCTTATGGATGTAGCGTATATCTTCTGAAGTATGATCTATAAGGGTTTTGTTTGCTGTTGCAGTGTTCAAGGTTCTGCATTGTGTTCTTGTGGCTATTTTCTGGTGACAGTATTCAGCATATTCAGATTGGTTGATTGTGATTAGCTTCAGTTTTGATGGATGAAATCTAATGATGGATCAGGATCATAATGATTTATCATTATGTGATCTGATAATGGATGGGCTAGATATGATCACTAACACATGTTTTATCCTCTATGTGTGATTATGTCTGATGTCTGGAAGTGTAGCAAAGTGTTTGCAGATCTATACGCTAATTTTGCTTTAGGGAAGTTGCATATACACATAGGTTGGCTTCTACCAAATAGTGTATACACTCAGAAGCAAGGTTTTAAGGTTACAACTGATTTTGAATGATAATGTAGTGCTCTGAATTCAGATCTGTGTACTGGTTATAGTGATCTATCTGGTACAGTTGATTGATTGAAGTTGAATAAAAGAATGGATGGTTCAGTTGGGTCAGTGATTGATTAAGTTTTATTGATTCAGAAAATGATGTTTGAGTTTCAGTGGTTGAATGATGCATATATAGTTGATGGTTATATTGCAGTGGTGATTGATTTGAGCTTCAATGTTTTTTATGGGTCTAGTATGAAAATTGGATGAAACATGACCTACGAAGTGTAATGTTGTGTTCCAAGAGTATCCAGTATGAAAATTTATGAAACATGGTCCCTGGACGAAGAGAGAAGGTTGTAGCCTTCTGTAGGTTGGCACCTATGTACTAGTAAAAATATAAGCTAGTACAAGAGCTAGGGGGTTGTAGCTCCCTTCCAATAGAATCCAGGGAATGAGAGAAGGTTGTAGCCTTCTACAGGTAGAAGCTTACATACTAGTATGAGTCTGCACCAATACAATGTTGTAAATAGATTTTGTTATTATTAAAAGAAGACAGAAACAACAGCAGCAGGTGGTTTTCACCCACACCGGGTTTTGCACCTTAAATCTTGGTGTTCATGTGTGTTGCTTATGTGTGATGGTTCATTCTGTTATTAATTGCATATGGTTATTGTTTAATGTTTAATAAAGTATTGATGCACAGGTTAGAGACCAAAATATGATGAATTAACTGAATCATTAGTTCACTGGATATGTGCTTGTTTCCTTAAGCACAGTTGCGTGTACATGCGGGTTACCCACATGGAAGTAGCAAATACAAATTGAGTATGAAAAAGAAGATTATTGACCTAAATAATACTGATTCACCCCCCTCTTAGTATTATTTCCAACAATTGGTATCAGAGCAGATCATTTGGTAGAAGCTTGATCACTTGAAGGAGATCCATAGAATAATGGGAAAGAAGCTAAAGAAGAAAGCGCCTGATAAGAAGAAGACATCTCAAAGGAACTATGGCAGTGGGAGAATCAATTGGGGATTATGTGGAAGCAACTCTTCAAATTCAAATTCACCTCAGAATGAAGATGACCAAGCAAAAGAACTATCAGGTATGAATTTGTTATCCTCTGGTGATACATTTCTCCATCCATTTGAAGATGATGAAAGTGATAGCGAAACAATTGAATTTTCTCTTATGGGTCAGAAAGAGAGATATCAAATAGAGGCAGAATTTAAAGGCTTACAAACATAATTAGAGATCAACAAGATCTATTGGAAAAAAGGGAATGTTCCTTCAAATATGAAGCTTATAATCTAAAAGCTCAACAAGAGGAAGGAAACAAGGAAAAGGAAGATCAATGTCAAAAGCTGTAGGATGAATTAACATCATTAAGAAATGAAGTAAATAAAAGCAGCACAACAATCAAGAAACTCAAATATAGATCTAGTTACTATGAAAGCCTTGAAGCTAAGATCCTCTCTCTAAAAGAAGATCTTGAAAAAATCAAATAAGAAGAATGAAGAATTACTCCAAGCTCTTTAAGAATAAGAAAACGAAGTTCTCGAATTAAGGCAAAAATTGAAGAAGGAAGAAAAGCTGAAGAAATCATGAAGAAGTAGTATCTTGAAAAGGAAGAGCAATATCAGGTTGAGGTAAATATACTAAAAGGTAAATTAGAAGAAAAGGATAAGCTTTTACGATTTCAAGATAGTACTGATATTTTGGATGATATTCTTAGTAGTCAAAGGTCTTCTGCCATCAAATTTGGTCTTGGTTGCCATGAATCTGTTGAAGGTGAATCTAGCAAACAAGCTAATGTAAGGAACTCTAATGTGAAACCTGAAAAGCTCAACAAGGAAATGAGATGTCAATCCCATCAACAACCAAGGAAAGAAATTCTTCAAAGAAAATCTTTTACTCCTATCTATGGAAGTGATAGAGGATTATTTCCTCAAATGAATAATGTTGAATGTTTTATATGTCATAATCTTGGACATGTTGCAGCAAGATGTGGAAGTAGAATGGTTTAAGACCATCACATAGAAAAAGCATTAGCTTCCAGGTACTTCAAGGGATATTGTTTTTCTTGCAATATGTTTGGTCACAAAGCCATTGACTGCTATAGAAGAAATATGAAACATGTAAGGTGTTATGCATGTAACAAGTTTGGACATATAGCAAAGGAATGGAGGACAAAATTTCGGGCACCATAACAAAAGGAGAAAATATCATCACACTTGAAGATATGGAAGAAGAAGGAAGTAGAGTCCAAAAAATGTGGCATGGCACAATGTATAGACATAACAGATTCAGGGGGAGTTGAAAGTGTGAAACTTCAATTTTATAAATCTCATACACAAGTTTCATGAAGACAGGTCGCATATATATGCGAGTTCGAAGCTGCACAGTTGCGTATATGTGGTTTGAGAAAATGTAGTGGGACAGACTTAGAAAAACTGATTTGATATGATTCAGACAATTATCAGTTATCTTTTCTATCGTGATGATAGATGACTACATTATGTGGATGTTATTTAGAATTTCTTTTGATCCTCACAAGTTGTTGATAACTTGATGTATATCTGATTGATGATGATGCCTTGATACTTCTTATTAATATATGCAATGATCAGATCTGACAGTGAATAGGTGGAACATGTTCAGAAGGAGAACATGCTATGCTTCTAATAAAGCGCTATTGGCATTATGTTTAGAAGTATTTGGTACCTAATCAATGATGATGATGCTTATATGGCTAATGATACATCCTACTATGTTACAGTTATGAGGTGCCCATGATAAAATCTCAGATGATTCTTGGAGTAACATAGTTGGTATTTAGATCAGATTTATGGATGATTGTGGATGACTCTTTGATGATGCATATAGTACATATATGTTGCTTACATGATGATATTCATAAGGACAAAGAGAAATACAAAGCTTGAGTACACAACTTCATTACTTGATGATGAGCCACTCATTTCCTTTATGCTACTGTCATCATGCCTTCAAAGATGCATAAAGTTCATATGGTGTATGATATTTGTTGATGATTGTCATGGTCTTGTTTAGATATTTGGTCTCTGTCATGTATATCATTCTATGTAAAGGTCATATCAAGACCAATGATGTATTAATTTGTCTCTGTCTATTGTAGTCTTTTGATGAGTCCCTTTTGGTCATATGATGTAATTTGTACCCTCACTATGCATGGGAAGGATGATGTAATATTTCAGTCATGTATAAACAATTTGTCTATCCCCACATGGTTGGGTGGATTAGTAAAATTTGGTATATCTCCACTTGGTTGGGAGATTGATGCATGTATGAGTCATTGGTGATAGAAAGGTCAATATCACATATTTGAGTTATAGAGTCATACTATTTTTCTCGAAAGTATTTGTAGACTCTATATGTGCTCAGGGGGGCATGGATGATACAGTACATCTCAACATGAACAAAGGGGGAGTTCAATCAGAGATTTCTGCATGCACTCAGGGGGAGCATGACCCTCTGCCCTTGATGTCAAAGGTGGAGAGTGACTTGGTGTTGTTGTTGTTGCCATCAAGTCCTAAGGGGGAGATTGTTGGCATTACAATGCACGCATTGTACTTGATGGCAACCCACATGTAGCTAAAAAACTCACTTATATATGGTAACTAGATGAATCTAGAGAAGAGATATCAGATGTGACAAAATAGATGGTAGTTGTGTTAATAGATGTGATGCAGGGCAGTTCAAAGGAATCAATTCAGAAGTAATATACAATGGAAACTCACTAAGATGACAATTCACAGTGCAATAAGTTAACAACAAATAATTGTTGCCATCAAGTCCAAAAGGGGAGATTGTTGGCATTATGATATAGGTGTTGTCCTTGATGGAAACTCAATCAGATGAAAGATCAAAGTACTACAGGTTAACAACAAAGAATTATAGTTCAAGCTATATAAAATGAAGAAAGAAAGGTATATGCAGGTCCACCTTGACCAATCCACGTATACACTAGGTTCATTGAACAAAAGGAGCATATACGTACACATGCAATTCACAGAAGGAAAAGTGTGTATATCTTGGGAAAACAAGTTTTTGGGTCCAAGGTATTTGACCCAAGGAATTTGGTTTGTGGTATTGATCCGAGGTATTTGGTCCAGGGTATTGGTTCTAAGTGGTTTTGGTCCATGGTATTGAGAAAGGCCTAAAACTATATAAGGAGGAGAAGATCATTAGGCCAGGTCAAGCAAGTATTAAATATCTAATGAAGGGTGAGATCAAGTATGCAGGTTATGGGTTTTTGATCCAAACTAAGGATGCACCTATATGGCTGATGAATGTTGATGAACCGAGATCATGAAGGCTTAGAGGTATTAGCATTATGTGGTTTGATCTTGAACATTACAGATCTAAATACTAACACTTGTTTTTATTATGTAAATGTGATGATCTCGGTATGGATGAAGTCTGAAATAGTTTTGATGCTTTAAGTTATCATTTCCAGATCTGTAAGTAGGTTGGATTTGGAAAAACAACGTATACACACTGGTTCAACATACAGAAGTAGTGTATACATCACAAAATGGAATTTGCAGATCTGTAAGCTGGTTGCCCTTGGTAAAAGGTCGTATACATGTTGTTTTGGCTTATGGATGTAGCGTATATCTTCTAAAGTATGATCTATAAGGGTTTTGTTTGTTGTTGTAGTGTTCAGGGTTTTCCATTGTGTTCATGTGACTGTTTTCTGGTGAGAGTATTCTACATATTCAGATTGGTTGATTATGATTAGCTTCAGTTTTGATGGATGAAATATAATGATGGATTAGGATCATAATGACTTATCATTATGTGATCTGATAATGGATGGGCTAGATATGATCACTAACACATGTTTTATCCTCTATGTGTGTTTACATCTGAAGTCTGGAAGTGCAGCAAAGTGTTTGCAGATCTATACACTGGTTTGCTTTAGGGAAGCTGCGTATACACATAGGTTGGCTTCTACTAGATAGCGTATACACTCAGAAGCATGGTTTTAAGGTACAACTGATTCTAAATGATAATGTAGTGATCTGAATTCAGACCTATGTATTGGCTACAATGATCTATCTATTATAGTTGATTTATTGAAGTTGATTAAAAGAACGGATGATTCAGTTGGGTTAGTGATTGATTAAGTTTTATTGATTCAAAAAGTGATGTTTGAGTTTCAGTGATTGAATGATGTAGATATAGTTGATGGTTGTATTGCAGTGGTGATTGATTTGAGATTCAATGTTGTTGATGGGTCTAGTATGAAAATTGGATGAAACGTGGCCTGAAAAGTGTGATGTTGTGTTCCAAGACTATCCTGTATGAAAATTTAAGAGATGTGGTCCCTGGAAAAAGAGAGAAGGTTGTAGCCTTCTATAGGCCAACACCTATGTACTAGTAAACATATCAGCTAGTATAAGAGCTAGGGGGTTGTATCTCCCTTCCAGTAGAAGCTGGAGAACGAGAGAATGTTGTAGCCTTCTACAAGTAGAAGCTTGCGTACTGGTATGATTCTGCACCAGTACAATGTTGTAAATGGATTTACTTATTATCAAAAGAAGATAGAAATGACAGCAGCAGGTGGTTTTCACCCACATTGGGTTTCCACCTTAAATCTTGGTGTTCATGTGTGTTGCTTATGTGTGATGGTTCATTCTATTATTAACTGCATAAGGTTATTGTTTAATGTTTAATAAAGTACTGATGCATATATTAAAGACCAACATATGATGAATTAACTGAATCATTAGTTTGTTGGATATACGCTTGTTTCCTTAAGCACAGTTGCATGTACACGTGGGTTACCCACATGGAAGTAGTGTATATGAATTGAGTATGAAAATAAAAAGCTTATTGACCTGAATAATACTGAATCACCCCCCTCTCAGTATTATTTGCAACACTTAATGGCTGAGTCACCACTTTTTCGGACCTAAGCTGGATTTCCAGCAGTGACACAGGAAATTCCTGTAACATATGAACAAAAATTTCTTGGAGTGACTGTGGTGTAATTGATTAGGTAGGATGAGTGGCATAAGTGACCAATCCAATGATGTGAGTGGATTGGATGGTTTTATTCTTGGGGTTAGACACTCGCTGGGTAGGAAGTTTCGCAGGATGATGTTGATTTGGTTGGGTAGGCAATTGAAGTTGTTGTTTTTGAGGTTGAATCATTTGTTGTTGTGTGGGTTGCAGTGAATAAAATTTTTTAGAAGGAAAATTTTCGGTGGTAGGGTAAGAAAAGTTCCCCTGCCAAGGCTTTTATGGATGCCAAGGCTTCTAGGGCATTGGAATATTCCACAGTTGATTTTGAGTATAAGGAACTTGATAATGCGACTGAGCCATACCTGCATGACGTGGTTTCCATGCTCTTTGAGGTGCCATTACATAGAGTGCATTAACAACTCCCTTATCTACTAGATATGTTGCTTTAATTTTAGGAAGTGAAGGACATTGATGAGTGGAATGCTCTGCTTCATAGATTCAGTATACCTCTATACTATCTACATGACATTCCCTCAAGTCATGCTTCTTCCTGCATTTCGAATAGAACAAGGCCATGGATTTCTCCAGTTCCTCCTATTTTTCCTGTTTCTTCTTAACCTACAAAACACCCAATGGAGAAGAAAATGTACTAAGAATATCAATTTTAAAATTTTCAAATAAATTATCCATTTCAGCTATGGTTACTCCATCTTTAGCGACTGACTTGACAAGCTTGGAAGATGTATCTCTTGTTGCTCCTCCAACTTTAGAATTTCTTCTTGAATATCACCAATATATTTCACATACCCAGTGTCAGATGATTCATCGAACCTAAAAGTTGAGGTCCAAAATTCAGGGAATTTCAAAAGAAATCTTAAAATTCATTTAGGTTCGAGAAGGCTGTATATGATCATCATATACTACGCTACTCTCTGGCCCCTATATAAATATGCCTCATGCTGCCAAGATTCCTGACCAAACACCATAAGCTAACCGCTTCGCGGAGTTCGATTAGGCCCATACACACTGGAAATCCCACTAAAATTATAAAAAGATAAACGGAAAGTAAAGTGGGCATTACATCATGCATGAGGGCAACCTACAGTCTATTTTCCATCACCGCCTGCCATTTATACAAAGACACTACACTTCGTCAAAATCGATAGGAAAATCTAATAGTTTTTAAGTGTGATTTTTAGAAAGTCTTTTGGTTTATTTTTTATTTAAGTTGTAGAGAATTTAGGCTGTTGAAATCACAATCGTTCATAGTCTAAGTGCTTGAGAGGTTTCGAAAATTTTTCTGGTTTATATTTTATCTAATTTTTAAAGAATTTAAATTTTTTAAATCACAATTCTTCACAATTAAAATGCCCTGAAAATTAGTTACTACCTTTTCTTCAAAGTCCGGATTTGGTAAACTTAGTTGAAATGTTAAAATGAGGTTACAGGGATAAAAGTATACGCAGTGTTAAATTTATAATTTATAAGTAATAATGCTATGAATAGTTCAAATATTACCATATTGTAATTATAAAATTACTATGTGCAAAGAAAAGTTAACATAATTTAAAAATTATATATTTTTTACAAGAATTATTTTTAATATATTTAAATTAATTACATAACGAAATTAGGGAATGATATTTTAAATATTATAAATTAATATATCTATTTATAGAAAATTATAAATTTATTGATATAGTATTTGATAAAAATTATAAATATATATTAATTAATAAATGAATATAAAGATTTATGTAATTTTAATATATATATATATATATATATATATATATAATAATATAATATATATATATATTATATAGTATAATATATAAATATATATATATATATATTATATATATAGGTATATATGAACGAACCTCATACGAACCTCATCAAAAAATTCGAACTTGAATCAAATTTAATTGTAATCGAATTTGAATTCGAACCCGAACTATGTGACATTGCACATACCTCGTCATAGCCCAACTTTGATATGTCACCTCCTCCCATTAAGCTCAAAATCTCCAATGATTTCGGTCTGACTGCTTTGAGCAAATTTTTTCTTTTAGTATCCTTGCTTAGTTGATTCATTTTCAATTTCTGCAGGTTATACTAAAATCTCTCCACAAAGTCCTCAAGGATCTCCCCCTCCTTCTAAGTCATGTCAAAAATATCTTCTTCTCTTAGGTCCGTAATCTTGCAATAATCTTGATATTTCCTTAAGAATACCTTTTTCATTTCCTCCCAAGTTGGAATGTAGTTTGAAGCCAACCCCATAAACCACCTGAGATCTGCATCCTTTAATGTTGCAGGAAACAACTTCAGGTTCTGAGAATTGGAAGAGCAGTCATAGCTCCTGCCTAACACATCGAACTTGAATAGAAAGCTATCATGATCTTCACTGGGAACCCCATGAATGTTAGGCAATGATGAAGGAGGATATTCTTCATCTGAGTAGCTCCACCTGCCTCCCTGATAGGGAATTCAAATGCAACCAGTTCCTCTTCCTTCTCATCGTATCCATCTGTGTGACCAGTCTCTTCTTCATGAGCCATTCTGAGCCAAAAGGAAATGGGGCCTTTGTAAACTATAGATTATACAAAATCAATTGTTTGAAATTCTGGTTCTTGAATAGGATTTCTAAGGAATTCCATTTCAGGCTGACCACTGAGAAAAGATGTTGTTTTCATTGTGACAAGAGATTCAAAATGGGTAGCAACATAATATTTTCTTGCAGAAGTTACTATTGTAGAAGCAGGAATATGTTATGGGCTCTTTTTAGGAGCACAAAACTTATATCTAGACTCTTCTTCTCTTGTTGCCTTACATCTTGCAGACTACTTTTTCCTTTCTAGTGTATTAGTAAATGAAGTGGTTCTCACACCACCACAAAAGGCGTTTGTAGATGTTTGACCCAATCATCTACTATGCAAACAAATTAAAAATAAATTAATTACCAAACAATCAGGACAAGGCTTTTGCGAATTTCTAACCTCCTCTGGTGCGTAGGCTTTTCCCTTCTTCTTATCACTTCGGCTCCATCAGTCCTGAAAATTCCAAACAATGCATGTAATACAAAAAAAAACTCTTGATTATTATCCCTTTAGCACCTCCCCAACAATGGCGCCAAAATGTTGTGTCAAATTATAGCCTTATAATTTGATTAACATAAATCATCAACCCAGGGCAGGCAAGCTTGTGATATGCTACACAAAATATATACAGGCTTAACACTGCGAGTGTTGATTAATCTAGTGAGTCAATCATGAAAAACTAATGACTCTTTCCTGCATCAATCACTTAGTAGCAAAGGATAGAGAGTGGATCAAACATCCCTCTACAACTCTTAGTATTGTTGATGATGATTAGGGAAGGATATACAAATCAACTTACAACAAACTCAAAAATTCACTCAACATTATGAATCAAATCTTCACTAAATGAAATCCACACATTAATAGGAAACTAGTTCATTTAATCAATTGTTGTTGATATACCAGGGTTCATTAGCTATAGGAACAAATTATTATTACATAACAAAAATAAAATTCATAAACACTAAACTACAAGAGTTGTGAGCAAAGGGGGGCCTCCCTTACTAACAACCCCTTCAAATTAGAAGAGCTTGCTCACTAAATTAGATAGAACATATAATATTGTATTAATCTCAAAAAGATACACTAGAGTATAATCTGATATATAGTCTTAGCTGAAACCAACCCAACAACCCCCTATTATATAAACTAGAACATAATTTATACATTTACGAAAGCCCATATATGGCTCAAAGCAAGTGAGACTACTAATATAAGCCATTGGCAAACAGTCTTGTTACAAAATATTAAATTTAGCCATCCTGGGTCTAGTCCATGATTGAAAGCATGGATTAGATGAAATTCATTGCATGTCTATAGATTTCCTCCAAATAGCCAATGAGAGAAGGTTTATGATTTTGGGCAGTATCGTTGGTAGATCTGAAACAACCAATAGGACAATATTCATATGTAATAAATTCCCCACACAACCCATGTTCCTGTTTGACTTAGATATTCATGGAACATAGTTAGCCACCGATGTTGCTGCAGGAAATCCATGGATACAAGAATTCCGGAGTGCTTTCAGGAAATAGGATTGCACAACTGTCTGCTAGGAAATGTGGGTCTATTTTCAAATAATAGAAAAATCTTCACAAGAACTCTAGATTAGTTGGCATGATAATTAGATAAAGAATAAGTACCTGTAAGGAATAATTAAAGTTAAGGTAAAAGACTCTTTTTCATGTTAATTTTCATACCTTTAGCATACAACACCCTTTTGGTGAAGACCTAAGTATTATAACCAAAATAGGCATAATAGGGGTTAAAGATAGTTCAAAATTGGAGAGGCAAAGTATGAAAAAGGGTGTCAAAATTGGGCAAAGCCAATCCCCAACAATGTTTATCATTTACTTCCTCTTTAACATCATCATACTCGTGATGAATATACCATGCATCATACCTATCATCCTTATGGCCTCTATCTTCTTCAAGTTCACAAAATAACACATCTCTACTAGCGAAATTGATTTATGTGCAAGGATCAAATAATGTATATGCTTTATTCTTGGAATAGTAACCAAATAAAATACACTCTATATCTTTTGTATCAATTTTTCTCCTATCTTCTTTCAGAACATGAAATAACTTTTTACTTCCAAATATTCTTAGATGACCTACTGTTGGTTTATAACAATAAAGTTCCTCAAAATAAGCCTTATTATCTAAGCTTTTTGTTGCACTTGGATAACCATGGTGTGATAGGATTCACTCTTTTTAAGCTTTGGATTGCAGAAGGTTTTAGATTCAGGTGAGATGGTATCACGAAAATCCGAAGGGTTTGGGGTGGATATGTTTTTCTTTGAGAATCCCTCAATAGGTGGACAGAGACAGGAAAATTCCTCGTGGGATGGTGAAGGAATTCTGGGGCATCCAAGCTTGGTTTGGTTTTGTGATCTCGGAATAGGTTGAGTGAGATCATGGTAGTGTAAAGGTGGAGGTGGTTTAACCTCTGGTTTACCTTAGTTTCTCATGGATTGATTTATCCCATGAGATACCACATTCATGCTTGGAATATGGCACAGGGGTGATTGGTTGGAGGAAATATTTGGTTTAGCCCAATCTATGTTCAGGTGGTATGTGGAAGTCCCTGAATTGGTTGGTTTTTTCATATGTTAATAAGAGCTAAGTTCCTATTTTTTTTAGTGAGTAAATATACTTGTTGTGATGTGGATTTTATGGTTGTTCTATCATTGTTATTAATCACGTTATATGTTGGTTATAAGCATGATTTTATGATAGACTCAAGTTATGGCTCTTATCATGTTTTGATTAGTAAAGGAATGATTATTAAATGAATGAATTAATAGATGTTATTGTAGCTATTTTAAGAGGGCATTAGATCTTGTTGATGATTCTCGTATAACTGTCATATCTATTTGTTCAGATGGGCACTCATGACCTCTAGATTTCATGTTGACCATGTGCTTGATAGAATGTGTTATGAAACCAACTCAAGAAAAGATAGAAAAGATAGATAAACGCCTTAGAATTCAGCCTCTTCGAGGGGGAAACCTCCTTTACATTACAT